>SNQJ01S0273596.1:0-11562 GCA_010110895.2 Picea sitchensis
ACTCTGGTATACCGAGGGACTCTCGAATTGACAGACTCTCTACCCTACACATGACCTTAGACCCTCGTTTATTCACAATGACTCTTTCTTCATGGGAATATTGTTCGGCACATCAACCTATAAATTTGGGAAATGTAACTGCTTCAAGGAACGATATACACCTTCCTACTTTATCAAACAGGTTGTTTATGGACACAGAGATAGGATAAATAGGTCAGTTAGGGATTCTTCATTCGCCATAGGATTTTTTTTTTTACTGAGGTTATGATAGGATCCGTGGTTGTGATGAAAAATACTTGGAAATGAGAATAAATGGTGTGCATTTGGTGTACTGTTGAGATTCATTTGAAAGATGGTGGTTGCGCCAAGGTTTTAACGATCCAACACTCAAAATAGAATAAAATAAACGAACAACCGCCCTTTTATACTTTTTCACTTTTCAGGGGCATGATAAAGTGGTTTGGGGCAACCCGCTTTTCACCCTGAAATTCACCTTGTGGTGCCATGTAACCCCGAACGAAAACCATGGTTTAAATTTCAGGCCCGCTCTCTAAAATTAACCCCCGTACAACTTTTCCCCCCGAAATCATTCTCGATCGTCGATATTGAGAACTCATGATCTGCGATGCATCAGGTCCCATCAGCTCAGAGCTCCTGCCAGATTTATCCCTTTACTGTCATATTTAGCCACTTCCCTAGTTTATCAGTCTTCCAAACTGGTTTAGCGTCTCGTTGGATCCTGAAATCTTGATTTCACATAAAAAAATTGAACGGTGACTAACACATACCAATACCAATACCATACCATACCATACCAATACCAATACTATACCATTGAATACCAATAAAAATACCAATAACACTACCATACTAATACCATACCATTGTGTACCAATACCAATACCATTGCATACCATAGCACAACAATGGTATGCATTGGCAATGATATGCATACTAATACTGTACCAATACCATACGAAAACCAATACCAATATGCATTGCCAATACCCTTATGCCTTGCCAATACCAATACCAATACCATACCAAAACGAATACAATATGCATTGCCAATACCCTTATGCCTTGCCAACACCAATACCAATACCATTGCATACCAATACGTCTAATACCATTGCATACTGATACCAATACCAATACCAATACCAATAGCATACCATACCATATCAATACCAATACCAATACCATACCAAAACCAATACCAATATGCATTTCCAATACCAATACCAATACCATTGCATACCAATACGGCCAATACCATTGCATACCAATACCAATACCAACACCATACCATACCATACCAATACCAATACCATACCATACCATACCAATACCAATACCATACCACTGCATACCAATAACAATACCAATACCATACCAATACCTTACCATTGCATACCAATACCAATACCATTGCATGGCAATGGTATGCATTGGAAATGATATGCATACCAATACCAATACCAATACCATTGCCAATACCAATACCAATACCATTGCCAATACCATACCATACCAATACAATTGCCAATGCCAATACTAATACCATACAAATACCATACGATTGAATACCAATACCAATACCAATATTGCATACCATTGCATTGCAATGGTATGCATTGAAAATTATATGAATACCATTACCACTGCCAGTACCATACCATACCATGCCAATAACATTGTCAATACCAATACCAATAATGTACCATTGCATACCAATATCAATATCATTGCATACCACAATGGTATGCATTGGCAATGATATGCATACCAATACCATACCAATACCAATACCAATACAATACCATACCATACCATACCATACCAATACCAATACCAATACCAATACCATAGCCAAAAATGACCGACAAAGTGTTCATGAAAATCGAACTCATCTTTAGAAATTGCACTATGCCTCATTGACCAAAACACTAGTGTCGAATATACTCCAACAAATGGTTTTCCGATCAATGGAATGATAGTGTAGGGGTCCCACTTGCTGAAAACCGATCCTCTTAATCCAATGCAACCGACGGTTCGTGCATCTAAGTCCCGGTTTGAGATTTATCGTGAGTTGCAACTCACCTCCTCAAGTCATTTAGGGACAAGTGGTCAATTTGGTCCAGAGGCATAAAATCCAAACCAAATAGCATAACAGACTTTTGTAAGCTCCCGCAAGACTGTTTCGCCAAGGCCCACATGACTACACTAGCCAAAAAGACCCGACAATGTGTTCTTGAAAATGGACCTCCTCTTCAGAAATTGCACTATGCCTCATTGACCAAAACCCTAGTGTTGGATATACTCCAACAAATGGTTTTTTGGTCGACGGAATGATAGCATAAGACCCCCGATAGCCTTAAGCTGGTGCTCCAAATCCAATGTAACTGACGCTTCGTGCATACAAATCTCAGTTTGAGTTTTATTGATAGTTGCAACTCGCCTCCTCAAGCCATTCAAGGACATGTGGCCAATTTGGTATGGGGGCATAAAATCCAAACAGAGCAGCATAATGGAGTTTTGTAATCTCTCGCAAGTCTGTTTGGCCAAGGCCCATGCGACTACACTAGCAAAAAACGCCCGACAGAGTGTTCTTGAAAATCGACCTCATCTTCAAAAATTGCACTATGCCTCATTGACCAAAACCCTAGTGCCAAAGATACTCCAACAAATGGTTTTTTGGTCAATAGAATGATAATGTAGGGGGGCCACTAGTTGAAACCTAGTGATCTTAATCCAATGCAACTGACGGTTCGTGCATATGAGTCTCGGTTTGATTTTTATTGTGAGTTGAACCTCGCCTCCTCAAGCCATTTAGGGAAATGTGGTCAATTTGGTCAGGAAGCATAAAATCCAAACCAAGTAGCATAACGGACTTATGTAAGCTCCTATAAGTTTGTTTTTCCAAGGCCCACATGAATACACTAGAAAAAAACACCTGACATGGTGTTCCTAAAAATTGACCTCCTCTTCAGAAATTGCACTATCCCTCATTGACCAAAACCCTAGTGTTGGAGATACTCCAAAAACAAAATGTATGGTCGACGGAATGATAGCGTAGGAGCCCCAATAGTTGAAACCAGGTGCTTCGGATCCAATGCAACTGACGGTTCATGCATCTGATACCCGGTTTGAATTTTATCAATAGTTGCAACTTGCCTCCTTAAGCCATTCAAGGACATGTTGTCAATTTGGTCTAGGGGCATAAAATTCAAACCGAGAAGCATTACAGAGTTTCATAAGCTCCCACGAGTCTGTTTGGACAAGTTCCATGCAACTACACTAGCCAAAAATGCCTGACATAGTGTTCCTGAAAATCGACCTCATCTTCAGAAATTGCATTATGCCTCATTGACCAAAACCCTAATGTCGGAGATACTCCAAAAAATGGTTTTTTGGTCGACAGAATTATAGCGTAGGGGGCCCACTAGCTAAAACCAGGTGCTCTGAATCCAATGCAATTGACAGTTTGTGCATCCAAGTCTCGGTTTGAGTTTTATCAAGATTTGCAACTCGCCTCCTCAAGCCATTCAAGGATATGTGGCCAATTTGGTCTGGGGGCATAAAATCCAAACTGACTAGCATAATGGACTTTTGTAAGCTCCCGCAAGTATGTTTAGAAACCTTAAACCACTCTACCTATTTAGCCACCTAAATTCATTCCAGTTTTATCGATAGTTTCCACTCGCCTCCTCAATCCATTCAAGCACATGTGGCCAATTTGGTCTGGGGGCATAAAATCCAAACCGAGAAGCATAACAAAGTTTCATAAGCTCTCGCAAGTCTTTTTGGCCAAGGCTCATGTGACTACACTAGCCAAAAATACCCGACGCAGTGTTCTTGAAAATCGACCTCCTCTTCAGAAATTGCATTATGCCTCATTGACCAAAACCCTAGTGTTGGAGATACTCCAACAAATAGTTTTTCGGTCGATGGAATGATAGTGTAGGAGTCCCAATAGTTGAAACATGGTGCTCTAGATCCAATGCAACTGACGGTTCGTGCATCTGAGTCTCGATTTGAGTTTTATTGATAGTTGCAACTCACCTCCTCAAGTCATTCAAGGACATGTGGCCAATTTGGTCTCAAGGCATAAAATTCAAACCAAGCAGCATAATGGAGTTTTGTAATCTCCTACAAGTTTGTTTGGCCAAGGCCCATGTGACTACAATAGGAAAAAACGTTCGACGGAGTGTTCTTGAAAATTGACCTTATCTTCAGAAATTGCATTATGCCTCATTGACCAAAACCCTAGTGCCGAAGATACTCCAAAAAATGGTTTTCTGGTCGACAGAATGATAGTGTAGGGGCCCTACTAGCTTAAAATCGATGCTCCAAATCCAATGCAACTGACGGTTTGTGCATATGAGTCCCGGTTTGAGTTTTATTGTGAGTTTCAACTCATCTTCTCAATCCATTCAGGGACATGTGGTCAATTTGGTTTGGGGGCATAAAATCCAAAACGAGCATAATAACAGACTTTCGTAAGCTACCACAAGTCTATTTAGCCACCTTACACCACTCTACTTCTTTAGCCACCTAAATTCACGCATAAAATCATGTTTCATGGCTACGACCATCTATGATACTCTTTATTTAATTTACAGTCTTTATTGTGTGATGCAACTCAAATTTCTTTGTATGTTGAGTATGTACCAACATGTACTCCATCAAAATGAAGGGACCAACAAGCTTGCTCCATAATTGATGACTCACCCTTGAGTCAATTCTGTCTTGTTTCCCGAAATGAAGTGCCCAACTATGGGACAAACATTGAGATAAACATATCCTGGCCCATGAACTGACACCTAATCATGCACTTTACCGGCACATGTGATAGGTAAAGTGCACATGTGATAGGTAAAGTGAATATAGGTTTGACCCACCACAAGAAACAGTGAACATGTTGTTTATATGTACATATTAGACCTAGTTTAGAGAGTGTAAGTTCCTCAGATTGTTATTTCCAACAGAAGATACTAAGAGTCTTATTGAGATTTCGTCATCATGCATCTATGTTACTATTGTTATCTAAATTGAGCATCTAGGGTTGTTAATGTTACTACCCATTTTTCTAATGGTTGTAGCACAACTACCAGGTGTAACAACATTTCATCCCTACAAGATGGTTTCCTAGTTCCTTGATAAATGTCACAATTTTGAGAATATTCTAAGTATTTCATGATGGATCTCCCATAAAATTTTAAGTAATTTATGATCCATGATGCAACATCAAAGGATTCCATATACCATGAGCTTGTACAAATGACCTATTTATCTAACAGTTGGTCACATAGAAAACCAATTGTTTCTTCTATGTTGTCAAGTACCCTTGTGGCACAACACCTATGGTGAGAAAAATAATTATGACATCCAAATAATTTGTTACTATGTCATGTCACCAAAAATGTGCTATGTCACATGTTCCCAAAGTTGAGACCCTGTGAGATAAACCCATTGCATTATATCTTGACTACCAAGGACATTTGGCAGGAAGAGAAGGCTTGGTGCAATATCAACACCATCAACACATACATAGATGAATTCTTCCTCTTTCTAAAGAAAAAGAAAAGTGAAGACAATGATGAATTACAAAGGGTTTTAATCATGGTCCATGACCCACTACTCCTCCCGACCTTTACTACACAAAAGAAACACAAATGTTGCATTGCTTCAAACTAAGAAAACCCACTACTCCTCTCGACCTTTACTACACAAAAGAAACACAAATGTTGCATTGCTTCAAACTAAGCAAACCCCTAGTTCTCAAAATCGATGAAAAAAATAACTTATGAGGGATTGGACCTAGGAGTGAGGGGTTCTCTAGCTGAAATCCTATCCCAATAATCCATCGGAGTCAATGGTTCCTCAATCTGAGTCTCGGTTCTCGTTTTATTCCCAGTTGCAAGTCGCATCCCAAACCATTTCAAGGACTCTTGTTTATTTCCTCCTCGGGGCATAAAAACCTAACGAATCAGCATTTTTGAGTTTCGTGAGATGTTGCAATCTTGTTTAGGCATGGACTATGTGACCACATTGTCCATCCACTCCAGAGGCATGGTTTCATAAATTGGACCCATAAATCCAAATGTTTCATTGCTTCTTACTGAGCAAAACCCTAGTGAGGGGTGCTCTAGTTGAAATCCTATACCAGGAATCCAACGGAGACAACGGTTCCTCAATCTGAGTCTCGTTTTTTGTTATATTCCCAGTTGCAGGTCGCATCCCAAACCATTTTGGGGACTCTTGACCAATTCCTCCTTAAGGAATAAAAAGATAATAGAGCAACATTTTTGAGTTTCATGAGATGATACAATCTTGTTTAGGCATGGACTATGTGACCACATTGTCCATATTCTCTCGAGGAACAGTTTCATAAATTGGACCCCTAAATCCAAATGTTGCATTGCTTCAAACTAAGCAAAACCTAGTTCTCAAAACTGATGAAAAAAAACTTCTGAGGGATTGGACCCGAGAGTGAGGGATTATCTAGCTGAAATACTATGTCAGTAATCCAACAGAGACAACGGTTCATCAATCTGAGTCTCGATTTTCATGATATTCCTAGTTGCAATTCGCATCCCAAACCATTTCAGGGACTCTTGGGCAATTCCTTTTCAGGGCATAAAATCCTAACGGAGCAAGATTTTTGAGTTCCGTGAGATGTTGCAAGCTTGTTTATCCATGGAATAGGTGACCACATTATCCATCCTCTCCTAAGGGACGGTTTCATAAATTGGACCCCTTAATCCAAATGTTGCATTGCTTCAAACTAAGCAAAACACTAGTTCTCTAAATCAATGAGTAAAGCAACTTACGAGGCATGGAACCCGAGAGTGAGGGGTTCTCTGGTTGAAATCATATCCCAATAATCCATTGAAGTCAATGGTTCCTCAATCCAAGTCTCGTTTCTCATTTTATGCCCAGTTGCAAGTCGCATCCCAAACCATTTCAGGGGCTCTTGGTCATTTCCTCATTAGGGCATAAAAAACTAACAGAGCAATATTTTTTGAGTTCTGTGAGATGTTGAAAGATTATTTAGGAATGGACTATGTGGCCACATTTTCCATCTTCTCCCAAGGCATGGTTTCATAAATTGGACCCCTAAATCCAAATGTTGCATTTCTTCTTACTAAGCAAAACCCTAGTTCTGAAAATTAATGAAAAAAACAACTTATGAGTGATTGGACCTGGGAGTGAGGGTGATCTAGCTGAAATCCTATGCTAGGAATTCAACGGAGATGAAAGTTACTCAATATAAGTCTCGATTTTCATTATATTCTCAGTTGCAAGTCGCATCCCAAAGCATTTCGGGGACTCTTGATCGATTCCTCCTCAAGGCATAAAAACCTAACGGAGCAGTATTTTTGAGTTATGTGAGACGTTACAAGCTTTTTTAGACATGGAATATGGGACCAAATTTTTTGTCCTCTCCCAAGGAACGGTTTCATAAATTGGACCCCTAAATCCAGATGTTGCATTGCTTCAAACTGAGCAAAACCCTAGTTCTCAAAATCGATGAAAAATACAACTTCTGAGGGATTGGACCCGGGAGTGAGGGATGCTCTAGCTAAAATACTATGCCAAGAATCGAACGGAGACGAATTTTCCTCAATATGAGTCTCATTTTTCATTATATGTCAAACCAAACCATTTCGGGGACTCTTGGCCAATTCCTCCTCAGGGCATAAAAACCTAACGGAGTAGCATTTTTGAGTTTCGTGAGATGTTGCAAGCTCTTTTAGGCACGGACTAGGTGACCACATTGTCCATCCACTCTCGAGGCATGGTTTCATAAATTGGACCCCTTAAAATAAATGTTGCATTGCTTCAAATTGAGCAAAACAATAGTTCTTGAAATCAATGAGTAAAGCAACTTCTGAGGCATGGAACCCGAGAGTGAGGTGTGCTCTTGCTGAAATCCTATCCCAGTAATCCATCGGATTCGATGGTTCCTCAATCCAAGTCTATTTTTTCTTTTTATACCCAGTTTCAAGTCGCATCCCAAACCATTTCGGGGACTCTTGGCCAATTCCTCCTCAGGGCATAAAATCCTAACGGAGCAGCATTTTTGACTTCCATGAGATGTTGAAAGATTTTTTAGGCATGGACTAGGTGACCACATTTTCCATCCGCTCCCGAGGAATGGTTTCATAAATTGGACCTGTAAATCCAAATGTTGCATTGCTTCAAACTGAGAAAAACACTAGTTCTCGAAATCAATGAAAAAAACAACTTTTGAGATATTGGAGCCAAGAGTGAGGGGTGCTCTAGCTGAAATCTTATGTCGTTAATCCAACGGAGATGATGGTTCCTCAATCTGAGTCTCAGTTTTCATTATATACCCAGTTCCAAGTCGCATCCCAAACCATTTTGGGGACTCTTGGCCAATTCCTCCTCATGGCATAAAAACCTAACTGGATCAACTGGAATAATGTGTGCCTCCCTCTAAAATGTTGAAGGGGGAGAAGGCATTGTCTCACTATAAATTTTCATTTGAGCTTATCTAGATCTTTGGAAGGCCACTTCTTCTTCAAAGGTAACATCTCTACTTATTTCAATTTGTCTCTGACTAGGAATGTAGATTCAATATGCCTTTGAGGATTCATTGTATCCTACAAATGTGCCCTTTCTCCCTGAAGATTCTAGTTTGGATCTCTTCTCTTTGGGTACATGAAAATATACTGGACACTTTTGAAGTGTCTAATCTCAGGTTTCACTCTAGTGAAGGATTCTTCTAGAGTAATGTTCTTCAAAATCTGATGAGGACTTCTGTTTTGAACATACACTATTGTCATACATCATTTTTCTCATAGAGTCATAGGTAGACTCTGATCATGTATCATTGCTTTGGTTGTCTCGATGATAGTTCTTTTTTTCCTTTCTACAACCCCATTTTTGTTGAGGGTGAAGGATTCTTCTAGAGTAATGTTCTTCAATATCTGATGAGGACTTTTTTTTTTAACATACACTGTTGTCATACATCATTTTTCCCATAGAGTCATAGGTAGACTCTGATCATGTATCATTTCTTTGGTGGCCTCGATGATAGTTATGTTTTTCCTTTCTACAACCCCATTTTGTTGAGGGTTGAAAGGAACTGTGAACTCCCTCTTGATCCCTGCTTCAATACAAAAACTGTTGAAATCTTTTGAAGTGTATTCTCCTCCATTTTCTTATCTTAATACTTTGATTTTTCTTTCGGTCTAGTTCTCAACCAGGGCTTTGAATTCTTGAAATTTTGCAAGGACTCCATCCCTGTTCTTCAGAAAGTAAATCCAATTTTTTTGGGAGTGATCATGTATGAAGAGTACATAGTATAAGTACCCATTCAGAGATGCAACATTCATTGGCCCACACACATCTAAATGTATCAAGTCTAAGATTTCCTTGGATCTATTGTCACTACTTGAGAAGGATCGTTTAACATTTTTTCAAAGAGAACAACCTTTGCAAACACCTTTATGTTGAATCTGTATCTCTGGTAGACCTGTTACCATTTTCCCTAGAGTTGGGAGAGCTCTATAATGAAAGTGAGAAAGTCTTTTATGCCATAGTTCACTCAAGTTGATAGTGTCATGTAGCAGGGCCTGGACTAGTTTGATAGTTAATATGTACAAGTTGTTTTTTGAGACACCAATCACCTTGGCAGAATTTATATGAGATTCATTGTGCCATTTAAGAACTCTTCCTGCCGAGAAAGTAACCTTGTAGCCTTTGTCTTCCAAGGAAGAGATGGAGACAAGGTTCCTCTTCATTCCAGGTACATATAGTACTTATTTTAATTGAAGTTGCATATTTGAATCTAGTTGGAAGGTAGAAGTTCCAAACCCTCTCACATTATATCTGGCATCATCTCCAAGGACAACATGTAGATGTGTCACTTTCTCAACAAAATTTGTTAGGTGATCTCTAAGACCAGTCATGTTCCTGTAGGCACCGCTGTCAATTAAACAAGTTTTAGCATTGGTAGGGACCATAACTGAGAGTGATAATATGTTGATGTCTTCATCTGCTTGAGGTGTCGTCTTCCTGGAACTGAGTTTGCTTGAACCATCAAGCTTGTCTCCGATCATTATTTTTCTCATTTTGATTTTGGATTCTTCACAAACCCTTATCAACTAGGCTAGAAAACCTAATGGCTAGGCTAGGCTCACAATTTTAGGTTTTGTTTGGACTTATGATTGCCAACAATAAGCCTTTGAAGGATAGGATAGCACTGGTGAGCTGAATATATCCTTCAAAGAGATGTAGAAACCCAATTCTAAAATTCTCTGCAAAAAATAGTGAACCCCTAGAAACCCTAGGGCCAAAAATTCAGAATTCTCAAAATTGCAGTTTGAGACTTGCTATAGGTGCGTTGAAGGAGGTTGTACACACCTATTCTCTTTATATCCCCAACTTCCAAGTACCAAGTGCTGAAAACTCCCAGAAAAGTAGGCCATACAGAATTTCTTGAAACCCTAGGAGGATCGTACGGTTTCTGCAGGAGAGAGAGGATGGTTGAAAGTTGTTTGTGCAATGGGTTCTTCAAGACCTATGCTCTTATACCATGTTGATTTTTCAATATGCAAGGTTTAATCATGAATTTCATTTCATTTTATCATTTAACTTAAACCATAAACAATTTTGTTGTAGCAGCCAAGATCACAAGAAGAAACACCATGCACAAGTACACAAGAAGTATTCTGGGAAACCCTTCTCAACAAGGGAAGAAAACCCAGCCAATACTTTGTTATATTCTTCAAGATAAATACCTTCACCACCAAGAAAACCTAGCACACAAGAGGGTGCTTGCAAACCCTAGAAGACTAGTGCCCAAGAGAGGTGCGCACTTTTCCCAAGAATATGTACATGCTAAAATTTCCAAACTCACACAAAAGATATGATTCCTCAATGGGGAATTTACCTTTACTTATATTAGACTTGACCTGTCAACAGAAGTGTCTATTGGAACAATAGGGCCAACCTCTCTAACTCGCAATATAATTAATAATGACCAGATTAATTATCGTTTACATTAATTATCAATTACATTAAGGTGGGGCCGACATGTACCCTTTACATTACAATTAGGGTTACATGTGTCAGACAGTTGGCTTAGTTTTATGTATAGTTGGTATGGATTGTTGGTTGTCATTGATGTCAAATATTAGAGAGTGATATTGTAGATTGATGTCAACCCTTAATGATTGATGTCAACCCTTGGAGAAAGTATGGTAGCGAATTCCAGTAGCACAAAGGTTTGGGTAATTGATCCAAGTTTGTTTGATGTAAAGATGAATCATTATTGTCTTGTCATGTTTGATAATAATTACAAATATATGAACTACAAAGTGGCCCCCTTATGGTGAAATCCCTCACGGGAAGATGCTTTGCGGATTGAGTTATGCTAGAAGTATGGTTAGAGAACCCATTATTATTTGTGGAATAATGAGATGAAGATCAGTGAATTTTTTAGTGAAACTATCCTAGATGGATAGTGCTTGTCATTCCATTTCCGGTGGTATGTGGAACGTCACATAACTCCTCAAGGTTAGAGAG
>SNQJ01S0273597.1:0-11562 GCA_010110895.2 Picea sitchensis
ACGCGCGTAAATTTGTTGTTAACTTGTTGTAACTGCATGATATCCATAGGATTCCACTCCAGTTATCTGATTCGATTTGTTGGGTGGTTGTCTTTTAACCTCAATCGCCACTCTTGCAACAAATGTGGGAAATCACAGAAAAATACCTTATGAAAGTCACTAAACATGTATTTGTCCAGATATTTACGTGGTGTTAACTTAGGGTTTTTGTTGTCCTTTCATGCAAACTCAAGTTCCTTTGTTTTCAACCATATTTTGATCTCTTCCTTATTTGGATTCCATGGCCCAAACATTCCTTTATATACCTTCATTCTATGTGTGTTTCTTCCACGAATCCCTTCCACTCAATCTTATGCAGTTCTAGCCGACAACAGAACCATTTGTTGGGTTAGATATCCCTTCTAATTCTTCTTGGGTTGACCCAGGTTTAGATCTAAACATGTTTCCAACAAAACCCTCTAAAACTATCAACCCTCCTAGTAAACCAAAAGGAAACTATGTGTGTAGTGCACACAACACAGTCTCACCCGAGATATCTCTATGGGTGACTGCAATGCTCAAGTGATTGCAGTCTAGGAATGAGTGGGGATATGGGGTTGTATTCTATCTTCTTCATGCATTAATATTTTTATTCATTCAAGTATTTATAGAATTCATTCATCTTTAGGCTCATGCATGCATTCTAATACATCTAGTTAATCATTCATTCATAAGATAACCACTAAAAAGAAGTAATAATTCAATAAACATCACATATAACACATGTTTTATTGTGGTTCACCCCCTCCCAGGCTACGTCCACAAATATTTGTCTTCTCTACTCCTTTTTTTTAGTCTGCAGCAAAATATGGCACTTCGTGAATTACATATTCACTCATACAATCCTGATGAGGTTAAGGAACCTATATGAGGTGGACTAGATCCCACTAGGCTCCCCATCATGTGATCTAACCCTCAAAATCTACCTTACTCAACTCTTCTTGATCCAGGATCTTTTCATCAACTGAATTATAAAGAATTTCATTAAATGAGCATAAATTAAAGTGCATCATTAAAGAAGGAAAAGATCAATAATGAAGAGACATAAGTGTTGGCCCTTGACCAAGTTTAAGATTACTTGGTCATACTTGACCACTTTTGGGACTACGACAGCTTGCTAAGGAAGGAGCACAACGTGAAGCAGAAAATAAGGAAGAAAGACCTATTTTGGGGTCCATTTTAGGGTTTTGGGTTGATGTAATAGGAAAGAGATGTCGACCCATGGGTTTACCCACGTTTAGGCCCATTTTGTAATCTATAAATAGGCAATGTAGATAGTAAGATAGGAGGAGATAGTAATGTAGTACATCTATGTGATGTATGAATGAAAGATTAGTGTTATTAATTGGATCTATGTGATGGGATGTATCTTAGAGTGCTATGTGCATGAGATCAAAGAGCTAAGTGTAGGTTGTTATAGTCTGAAGAGAAAGGAAGAAGGATCTAGCGAGTTGTGCAGATATTTTGTCCTGTGCAAACTAAGGGTCATTGGAGCTCTATGTTGTAACTTCTTGACCGTGATAATATAAAGAAGACTTTGTGGATGTAGCCCCAGGGTGGGGGTGAACCATGGTAATTTTGCATATAGTGCTTTGTGCTTCACTCTTATGTATTTATCTCTTTCTTGGCTAAGTGCTTGATGTGATTAAGTAGATCTAGTTATGCTATGTGTTGTTGATGAATGAATGAACATTAGATCTGATATATGAGATGTTTAGTGCTTGATCTGTTGAATCTAACCTATATTTCTGTGGATAAATACTGAATCATTCTTAGTATAAGTGTTCAATGTGATTCTTTATGCCTTCTACAAAGTATATTAATGAATGTATGCTAAGGAATAATTGTTGCTAAGTGCGATGTAAGAAAGATAATCACAGATCCGTGTCCCAGCTAAGGTTACAGACACCTGAGTCCTGCAACCACCCCTTCCTCTACCTCAGGTGAGACTTCATCTGCTTCGCAGGTGTTGCCGAAAGGGCTGGTAGTTAGGTCTTTGTTGGTGTGCTCTTGAGCATTGAACCCTGGGTCTTCTCCTATGCCAACAAATGGTTCTGTTGTCGAGACCTGGAACTATGATTGATGGGAACTGAATAAGAAGAAGCTTTGCATGAAATAAGCTATGTGCGTAGATCTGTTGCTCTAGTGCACAGTGTTCTATTTGACCTGTGAAGCTTTGTGCCAAGAAAAGAGGTCAGATCTGAAGAAAGAGAGGTCAGATCTGAGGAAAAGAAGTCAGATCTATGAAGAAAAAGGTAAGATATGTAAGCTCTATTCCTTTATGAAGGTAAGAATAGTTAAAATTCTTAGATCTAGAAGCTTTGTGCTCTGCAGAAGTAAGATAAGTGAAATTATTTTTGTTTCTAAAGCATGGATCTAGGTATGTTTGATAGATTTTGTCCTAGCTTCAAAACTAGGGAATTAATATATGAAAGAAAGTTTGATATGAATAGATCTGATAAATATAGTGATAGATATGTTATACCTATGCATCGAAAGAATGTTTGGACTAACAAGTGGATGCAGGATCCTAGAAAAAAAAAATTGCAGGCTAGCCACCATGATCCTAGTGCGTAGTACAGAAGGAGTTGGGGAACATCTAAACGGATGAGAATATTAACCCTTTGTTATAGTTGTAGATGATTGGGACATCTTGCTAAAGAATTCCCTGGGAGAATACCTAGTTGCCTTTGTTGTAAGACTATGGACCATGAAGTATTGGATTGCCCTAGAATGATTGCTAGGCTTGAGAAGTTGAATATGGAACAAGAAAACCTTGAGGGAGATCAAGAGACCAAGATTATAGCAGAAACCCAGAAAGAATCAGAAAAAATATTGCTACATATGAAAGGTACCTTGAATGGCCACTGACACATTAGGCTATCAGAGATCTTCAAAGAAAAGGAGAAAATCGAAGCAAGAATAGGGGAATTTGACATTGACTATACTCTTGATGAAGAAGCGCAAGTGAGCATTATGCCGGAAAGAAATTGGGAAGCTATAGGGAAGCCTACCATGATTCCTTCCCTAGGAGGAACAAGTTTCTTTAGAGGAAAGCTAGTAAATCTATGTGGAAGGCTCGCCCGAATACCTATGACTGTCAATGGAACTTCGACAGAGGAAGACTTTGAGATCATTAAATTTGTTGAAGATAGCACCCCATTTACCATGCTCATAGGAAAACCCTGGATTGATAGAGACCAGGCCAAACAAAGAGAAGAAGAGAAAGTTTTGGAACAAAAGAAGCAAGAGTTAAAAGACTTTATGACCAGAAGGATCGCGCACTTGATTGAAGAACAGAAAAGCAGATCGCATATATTTAATATTAGTACCTCTGATGTCAAAGTTAAGAGAACACTTAAGGATCTGTAGAAGATCAAGTTAACTATTTTTGATACAGAAGAAGTATTATCAAGGAACCCTAAGAAAGATTTTCCACAGCGCGAAGTAACTAAGACCATAGAAGATAAACATCAGAATGGTAAAAGAATTACTGAGACGAAGCTCACTGGGAAGAAGGCTAGGAAGTTAAGAAAGAAAAGGGATAATACTGTAAGGTTACAAGAGGTTCTAGAAGACACTTCGTAGCAAGAAGAATTGCAGAATTGGAGCTTCACCGAGATATCAGAACAATGACATAGAATACTTCGCCATGAAGAAGAAATATATCTATTGGAGCCGATATACCTATTTTACCACCACTCCGAATGGATCGAAAAGCAGTTATGGGTTACCACTAGACCGTTGGATGGCACCAGAATGGATAGAACGGAGTTAATGAAGGCCCCATGTCCGTCGCAAGCAGACCGTTGCTGAGATTTCCTACTTAACTTGTTGCGCCACACACCGAGAATACTTTTTGCTAACTAAGAATCTGAGTGTGAACCCTAATATTTACTTACCTTGAGATCATTGACTTATTATTCGTTGTCATCTCTGAATTCCTTTTGCACCCGAGCTAGATGACCCAAGTTTGTATGTCGAAGGAGCTCAGTGCTGCTGAGAAAATTGTTGAAGAAGTTCTAATTGATTTAATGGATGAGAAAGTCATGTCAGAATGTGAAATTTCTACAGGTGTACAGGCATCGTCCTCGGGCATACTTCCAGCTTCCCCCTTTACTTCTCGAGCAGGACCATCCCAACCACCTTCGGAAAGATGATCTAAGCTAGGAAACGACTTCGCCACTGTGAATATGATCCCAAGCATCTTGCCTAAATATATCCCACCACTAAGTGGACCAGTGAATCGAGACTCTGTACCCAGAGTCTTCGATTATGATGTAGTCACTGCGTACCTCTCGAAAGGGGTGCATGCAGTTCATGCTGACTAGGAGAAGCTCACCACGCTAAAATTCAGTTATTTTAACCTTGGATATCACAAGGTATACAATATGCTATCCCTGCACAAGTATTTGATTATTACAAAAGGAAAGAACCCCAAGATTGTACTGTAGAAATGGACCCATATCCTTGCGCAGTCAACCCTCCTCAACATAATGAAGATTCCACATTTCGGGAGGCATCACGAAGTAAATGCCTGTGTTCGACTATTGTTGTCCTGCTACCATGGAGGATACCTATGGTTGGACCAGTGCATCACCGTGGATCCGATTCTGATCAATCGGATCACTGGGCTAAGCATGCAGAGCCTTGACCCGCAAGACTTTTACCCTGGAAAGACCGCAGATCATGCTCTCACTCAACCAATAAAAGACACACATGGTGATCTGGAGAAAGGCACGTGAGGTTACAAGGTATCCTCCATTAAGAATGCAGTAGTATTATTTGGTTTCCAACTGATCACATGCAAGTTAGTCTGAAAAAACAGACCTACACAGGTGACTAGATTTGTAGTTGACCTTGCAGGGAAGTGTCGGGAGGGACTACAAATGAACTGGGTGAAATACCTTATAAATCAGCTAGATCTTGACTATAGACAAGTGCAAGACCAAGGGTATGAGTTCCACTTTAGCTGGTTTCTCATACTCATCACCTTCATCACATGGGAGTTGCTCGAGGGAGCCACGTTTTCGGAGATCGAACCCTTCGAACCCCTAGCCGCGAAGTTTTGTATGTTGTGGTACTCCAACGACATGAACAAACAGTGGTAGTCGAATGTTGTCTTCCATGCATACTACACTCAGTTGAGGAATGTCATTCATTCTACACTGCGCATTACACCTAACACTCTTCATAGGTTTCTACCTTCGATGAAATTCAGTGCAGATCGTCACTTCACCTACATCACAGCGCGTGCAGATGAGCACAAACAACAACTCTAGTCATATTACAAGATGATAGAAGATGACCTGGAGGATATTACCAAGGAATGGTCAGCAGACCTCCTTGTTGCAGCAAACCCTGCAGAGATGTCCGATGTATATAGCCCTGAAGCTATGTCGAATACATCAAGACCGCGCAAGACTAAGAAGGAGGTGGAAGTTCAATATATCCATAGCACATCCATGAAGACTGCTTAGTTCTCACCTGTGAAGGGAGGTGATGATGAAGAACTAGGGGGCACAGAAGTTGAATAGAGCAAAGGCGAGGTTACCCCGCCTAGGGACGAGGTAGATCCCTGCAAGAAAAGGAAGATTACCCCATCGAGGCCCTCATCCAAAAAGAAAACTAAGGCCACCCAGACCACGCTTAAGACTACGCTTACCCTGGATGATTTTGTCTTCTTAATTGCCGTGTTGAATGATGTTTCATTAGAGCTCGCGGAAAAGAAAGAAGCAAAGTAGGAGGAACTATTCCACCGGATCACGGGTGAATTCAAAGAAGTGCAGCAGGCCCTTTAGTCCAGCCAAGTAGTTTCTACGATGTCGTTAACAATGGAAATATCAGGAACAGGTGATGATCCCACACAGTTATGCCATATCACTAAGAAAATCGAAGCTTTCCTTCGACAAGCTCAAGAAGACATAGCGAAAGCCACCCAGGGTTTGGTGAAAGCACAGAGTGCACATGAATAGCAATGGAGAAAGGAAGAATAGGAGCAGCTTGACTTACAAGCCAAATGGGAGGAGGAAAAATCCCAGTTACAGCAGAGCAAGGACTAGTTGCTAGCATAGCAACTTGAAACATAAGAAAGAGTTCACAAGGCACTGTGCTATGTGATGATCATAGAAGTGAATATGGAAGATCGTCTTCCATAGCAGGTGACCCAACTGGAAGCAGTAATCTAGCAACGTCAACAGTGCATCAAGGATCTGGATCTCCACATCATGCCTGAGACACCCCAAGAGATAAGAAATCTAAGAGAGGCCACTACTCGAAGCGCGGTCGAACGATTGAAAAAATTGGCTTCGGAATGTAGGTATCTAAGAAACAAAAGCACCCAGACCTATGAAACCCTCGTAGAGAATCCAGAATTGTAGACATTGGAGGCACAGCTCCACGAAGCAAAGCAGCATGCATATTTTCTACAAGCACAGTTGAATTCCATGACCCCAGTCGAAAGAATGAAGAGGTTCACAGATCAATGCACAGCCCAACAACGAGTACACACGCTGCAAAGTAAAGTAATGGATGTATCTCAACGAATGCAACCACTCCAAGAGAAGGCATGCCAACTATTCGTTGAACTTGAAAGCCAAGGAGTTGAACTCGAACAAGGTTTCATCACTGTAGAACAATGCCTCGAAGGACTGCTCAATGACACAGTAATCCAGGAATTTACTGAACAAGAGGTTGTCACACTGTCGCAGGTCGAAGCCATTCGAGCCAAGCTCGAGGCGTTCGAAGCAGAATTGGTCAGACCTGAGTGACTCGAGATGAGTCACAGGTGAGTGTTGGGGGCCTATTGGCCCTTGACCAAGTTTAAGAGTACTTGGTCATACTTGACCACTTTTGGAACTGTGACATCTTGCCAAGGAAGGAGCGCAACACGAAGCAGAAAATAAGGAAGCAAGACCTATTTTGGGGTCCATTTTAGGGTTTTGGGTTGATGTAACGGGAAAGGGATGTCAGACCGTGGGTTTACCTACGTTTAGTCCCATTTTGTAATCTATAAATAGGCAATGTAGATAGTAATATAGGAGGATATAGTAATGTAGTACATCTATGTGATGTATGAATGAAATCTTAGTGCTAGTAATTGGATCTGTGTGATCGAATTATCTTAGAGTGCTATGTGCATGAGATCGGAGAGCTAAGTGCAGGTTGTTATAGTCTGAAGAGAAAGGAAGAAGGATCTAGCGAGCTGCGTAGATCTTCTGTCCTATGAAAAGTAAGGGTCATTGGAGCTCTGTGTTGTAACTGCTTGACCGTGATAATATAATTGCTTGGACGTAGCCCCAGGGTGGGGGTGAACCACAGTAACTGTGTGTATAGTGATTTGTGCTTCACTCTTATGTATTTATCTCTTTCTTGGATAAGTGCTTGATGTGATTAAGTATATATAGTTATTCTCTGTGTTGTTGATGAATGAATGAACATTATATCTGATATATGAGATGCTTAGTGTTTGATCTGTTGAATCTAGCCTATATTTTTGTGGATAAGTATTGAATCATTCTTAGTATAAGTATTCATTGTGATTCTTTGTGCCTTATGCGAAGTATGTTAATGAATGTATGCTAAGGAATAACTGCTTCTAAGTGCGTTGTAAGAAATATAATCACATATATGTGTCCCAGCTAAGGTTGCAGACACTTGAGTCCTGCAACCACCCCTGCCTCTACCTCGGGTTAGACTTCATCTGTTTCACAGGTGTTGCCGAAAGGGCCGATAGTTAGGGCTTTGTTGGTGCTCTATTGAGTGTTGAACCTTAGGTCTGCCCCTATGCCAACAATAAGCATCAAATCTGAACACAAAAACTTGATAATGGAGTTCATCCCTGGTGGACTATGTCTTCGGGTCCTGCTCTGAAATGGGTAGGCCTTTTCATTAACTCAGCAAAAGAATTTGGTAAAATACATAAGTATACCTCATTCTGAAATCAAGCTGCAGAAATAATGCTCAGATCAGAAAACATACATCACCACTAAATTTGTGGCGTCGAATTACCCAAAAATGATTATTTCCACACCTCGATCTGACTCTGGCACTCTTAGGCCCAAAAAGAAATTCATCTAAGTTTTTGTGGCCCTCTGCAACCTGCAAATAATGACTATGCTGCATTGAAATGCATGTCCATGGTCATACCACATGTGCTCCTCCTCCCCAGGGCTTGGTGGACTCAACACTTAAGTAAATTCTGTAGGTGGTAATAACAATATAGGTCATTGGCCTGTTGGTTTGGGTGTGAATCTAAAGGCGTAGTATGGGGAGGAGGTCTCGGGGTCAAACTCGTGGGCCTCCCCCTTTTGGTTTGATTTGTTGTAATATATATAAATATAACCAAAAAAAATTCTGCCAACTTTGGCGGTGGTGCTATCCAGGATCTCAACGATTAAAATGCGACCAGATTTGGCGGACCCACCAATCTTTAATTTTTTTCAAAATTTGGTTACACGCTGTCATTGTGATTTTTCCACTTGCAACATGGTAGTCCTTGATTTGGCCACGTGGAAACCTCCCATTTGACCACACCTTCCTTTGCCATGTCATCACTCCATGTCACTATTCCACATCATCATGCCATGTCATCATACAAACTGTACATAATGCCACATGGCACAATCCTATTGGTCCACAGATCGGTCTGAAAGTGACAAAACTAGGTGACACATGGCAACCTATGGTGTTTCCACATCATCATTATGATGCCAACATGACATGTATCACCTTCTTCTCCTGTAACATGTGTTGTATGGATGCTGACATCAGCAGTACAGATGGTGACTCTTCCCCTACTGACTGGGCTAGGTTGACTAAACTTTGACCGTGAATATATTTCAATCCGTAACTCTGTTTGACGATCCGTTTGCACCATTAGAAATATTGGGACACACTCTTTGCAGTAATATCATTTTCACTGAGTTTTGGGAAATTTGAATTTTTTCCCTTTCTCTGTCTGTTGAGGCGATTCTAAGCATCCTAAGTTGCCTCTGCGAGTTATGATTTGTTCTTATCCTTCTCTGGATCTTTTTTGGATCACGCCTCCCCACTGAGAGATTTTTGGACCACCAAAATATTTCATCAATCAACGGGTAAGTGAGGGAAGAGTCCCCTCACTTTGTCATTCTCAATCCACTTTGCCTTGCTTGGATGTGTTCCCTTTAAGCCTACTCAAAGATAATCAAAATCACCCCTGCGTGAAGTCCTCATCCTTCTGTCCAGGATGATATCTTCCTGGAACTCATCCAAGTACTCAGGTGAAAACTCATCGACTGAAGGTATTGAAACTTCCTCAATCACCCCTGCGTGAAGTCCTCATCCTTCTGTCCAGGATGATATCTTCCTGGAACTCATCCAAGTACTCAGGTGAAAAATCATCGACTGAAGGTATTGAAACTTCCTCATCCTGATCCATGATCATGGGAGGCTAAAAAATTTTCAAGTTCTCTACATTCACAACTGAGTAAATCTGCATATAAGGTGGAAGATCTAGATGAAAAGCATTGGTACCA
Source organism: Picea sitchensis (assembly GCA_010110895.2). Taxonomy (NCBI): domain Eukaryota; kingdom Viridiplantae; phylum Streptophyta; class Pinopsida; order Pinales; family Pinaceae; genus Picea; species Picea sitchensis. Next base: position 9,555 of record SNQJ01S0273597.1, read on the forward strand.
CTTTTCTCCAAGATAGTGAAGGGTCCATAACAAATGGGCTTGAGTTTCTTCCCTTCACCCTTCAATCTCTCCTTGCTGATATGAAGCCATACTCAGTCTCCAACCTGGAACTGATGATCGATCATATGCTTGTCATGCTGATCTTTATACTGTGCTTGCATTTTCTCCAACCATTCCCTAACTACCTGGTGCACCTAATGGATCCTCTAGATGAACTTGCGGGCTCTGTCCTCTGTTTTTTCTTCATTCACATCGACATCTCTCCCATAAATCAATTCCAAAGGAACCTTGGGTAGGTACCCAAAACATGTCTCAAAAGGTGAAATATGAGTGGAGGAATGTTAATCTCAGTTGTAAGCATGATGTACATAGGGTATTTGTTCATCCCATAACTTGAGATGCTTGTTGCAGTAGCCTCAAAGAAAAAGTAACATTGTTATTTTTACCACCTCTCTCTGTTCGTCGGTCTGTGGATGGAAGGTAGTGATCCTCTTCAATTTGGTGTCCATCATTCTCCATAATATAGTCCAAAATTCCCCAAGGAATCGAGTATCTCGATCCGAGACAATGGATGTGGGTAACCCAAAGTGAACCCAAACATACTGAAAGAAAAGATTATTATTTTGTTGAGCAGTGATCTGCTTTTTACAGGGCATCAAGATACACATCTTGTTGAACCTATCCACTACAACATACAAATAGTCATGAACCCCTTTGGTCATTGGTAAACCCCATACAAAATCCATGGAGATACTTTCCCATGGATGGGATGGAACAATAAGTGGTGAGTATAGCCCCAATTTTCTATTAGTGGGATTACAAGTAGAACACATCACATACCCCTTTACATATTTAGTTACAATTGCTTTCATTTGAGGCAAGTAACACAACCTCTCCAATGAGCCATAATTTTTCCTACCCCAAAATTCCCAGACACAAGATAAGTGTGAGCTTCTCATATTACAGGGACTCGTTCACCTATAGGAATACATAGCTTTCCAAGATGGTAGAGTAGTTTTCCCTGCAGACAATAGTTCTCTACTTGTGCACCATGGGTTAGCTTCTCATATACTTCTTTAAAATCTTCATCGATGGCATATTTTTCTACATAGATATCATGAGATAAATAAGCATTCTTCAAAATAATAGAACAAATAATAGGAGGTCTAGAAATCATATCGACTACCTTGTTACTTGTACCCTTTTTGTACTTGATTACCAAATGAAATTGTTGTAGAAAACCCATCCATCTGTAGTGTCAATATTGTTGCAGTTTGGTTTGTGCTTGGAGATACTGTAAGGGTTGGTGATCTGTTTGTATGATTGTTTCCTTCCCTAACAAGTAGTGCTTCCATTTATTCACTTTGAATTAATGCATACAACTCTTTATCATATGTAGGATAGTTAACAAAAGCTTGGTTAAAAGTTTCAGAGTGGTAACAGATAGGCTTACGATATTGCGTCAATACTGCACCCATGGCATATATGTTGGCATCTGTCTTGATCTCAAAAGGTTGTTGAAAATTGGACAGTGGTAATACTGGTGCGGTACTGATCTTATCCTTCAAAGTGTCGAAATCTTTTTGTTTCTTTCCTTCCCACTGAAAAGTGTTCTTCACACTGGTTAAGGCATGCAAAGGAGCTACTATAAAGAAGAAGTTTGAAATGAAAATCCTCCAATACTGGATTGCACCTAAGAAGATTCGGACCTTGGTTACACTTTTTGGCTCAGGCCAATTTAAAATTACATCAATTTTGGAAGGATAAATTTTTAATTGTCCTCCTCCTACAATATGACCTAAGTACACAAGTGTAGTCTTTCCAAATTCACATTTAGACAATTTTACATACAACTTTTCCCTTTGCAAAGTATCCAATACTTTCTTTACATGCCTCACATGTTCATCCCAAGTCCCGCTAAAAATAAGAATGTCGTCTAAATACACAATCACAAAGTCATCTAGGAAAGGCCTTAATACATCATTCATCACACGAATGAAAGTTTCCA
>SNQJ01S0273599.1:0-11562 GCA_010110895.2 Picea sitchensis
TGCCTGCCTTGGGTCTTGAAATATGTCATGATATTTGTTGGATGTTTGTGTGCAGCTTCCGTCAGGTTCTCCGAGTCTATACCCTTGCTTGAACGTCTACAAAGTATTTCAGTCATCAGTTCACATCTTCTGACTTCATAATTTGGGGGGAATTCTATTACACATCAAAATTACTCAACTGGATAAGTGTCGCATATTCCTCTCAATTTTCGTAAGTGTCGCAACTTCCTTACAACTTTCACAAGTGTCGCAAAGTTGGTTACAAGTGTCGCAAATGTTGTTTGGGCATACTTCCATAATGACGACACTAAGGAGACACTTAAAACATCTTATGCACTTGGTTTGAAGAAGGAGAACTGGTTCACTGGAGTCAAACAACTCTTAACACCTGAAAAGGGCTTTCAATCAAGAGTTTTGAGGGTGAACGATCCCTTGAAACAACCTTAGGAGCGTTGGCACTCCCCTATAAGGTGTCAGGGAGCGTTATAACGCTTCCTCACCCCTATGAAGGAGCACTGCCCACTTTTGAAGTGCTAGCGCTCCCCTTAAGCTTCTCAGGGAGCATTCTAGCACTCTGATGCCCCTTTTGAAGGAGATCTCCCTAATCTAGGCCAGTTGTTAGCCCGGTGAGGAGAATAAGGAAAGGATCTTTCGAGATTAGGAGGCAGTTGTACTCGAATTCTTGGTTTCATCAAGAGATCCCTGATCTAAGGAGGAGGTTCCCAACTTGTTCTAAACATAACTCAAGAGGTTAAGCTCCTCCCAACCTATATAAGCAAGCTCTATGATGGTGGAAAGGGGGTAGAATTGCTAGCATGAAACCTATGATCTCATAGGAAATACACAGTTAGCCAAAGGAGAAGTGCTCAGTGAAGCTGCTATCAACTAGGTTGTGGATCTTTCGAGCAAGGGTTAGACGAAGGGGACTTGACGAAGCTGTCGCATTCGCATCTATGATTGTAAGTACTGTTGTCATTATTCTCATTAATATGACATGCTTGGCCTGTTTCTTTCTAGTTTGTGTATGATGTTACATGAACTTATCATTAATTGATAGATCTGTTTTCAAGCTAATATCAGTAGAGTAGGAAGTAGTCGTATCTTGTTTGTCTGCAGAACTCAGTGAGGAGAAAAGGATTGGAGCGCAACTCAGAGCGTGAAGGGACAAACATCGATAAAGAGGTACTTTTGTTATCCTCCCTTCTCATGTATTAGTTTAGACAGATTTGAAAGGAAGTTAGTGTCCACGTTAAGCATATTTCTATATTAGTTTAGACAGATTTGAAAGGAAGTCAGTGTCCACGTTAAGCAGTTTTCTGTCTAGGGTTAAGGTCAAGCTCTAGAGGTGATCTACCTGTCCGCAGGGAGATTTTCCTACAACATCTATGATATAATCAATGGATTCCTATTCCATGCAATCAGGGTTGAGCTCTATTGGTGTCAATTTTTCTACTATCTCTGAGGTGTCTTGATCCAAATTATTTTTGGAATGAAATGAAAGCGGAGATATTACAATGAGATACACCTGTAAGTTTTAAACTTGTGAAGTAAAGAAATGCATATAGATTCTTAATAAAAACAAAAATCAATCAATGGCTCATTCACATAGTACACAGAGATTTATATGGGAAACCCTCAACTGGGGAAAACCTTTATTATTTAATTATATCCAATTTCACCATTCACCATAAAATATATACAATGTTTTCAGGTATTTCATAGATACCAAAAACCTAATCCCTTAATCTGGGATTAATTTAGAAAACTGCTAAAAATAGCAAAAAACGCCCATACCTGGCCCCCCCTGGGACCCCCCTAGGAAGCGACCGATGCACATGACACAAACAACACTACTACGAGGGATCTTCAGATGCAGTTGTCGAATATGACACACCCACACACACACATGAAAAGTATATAACACATACCCAACATTCTCCCACTTGTTGTTTTCTTTGCATCCAGGGGTCCATAGGATTATATATAGTCAACAATCCAGGGAAGCAATGCCCATTGTTACTCTACACTAGGAGAACTTTTCTATGCTCAAAGACTTTTTCAATGAATCTGCAACATTCTTCAAAGTTTCAACCTTTTCTAGTAACACCTTCTTTTCCTAAACCATGTCTCTCACAAAGTGATACTGAACATCAATATGCTTTGTCTTCGAATGATAAGTTGGGTTCTTTGCCAAAAATATTGCACTCTGACCGTCACAATATAATCTCACTGCTTATTGTACCAACCCAATACCTAAACATAATCGTTGTAACCATACTAATTCCTTTCTTGCATGACTGGTTGCCATGTATTTAGCTTCTGTAGTTGAGAGTGACACTATAGCCTGTCTTTTTCTCATCCAACTGATTTCTCCTCCAAATAGGTTAAACACATACCCACTTGTAGATCTTATGCAATCTATATCTCTAGCCTGGTCTACATCAACAAATCCATGTATTTCCACCACTTTGTCCAATCCTAGTCTTCCTTGGTAGCAAAATCCATAATTGGTAGTGCCATGCAAATATCTGAAGACCCTATATACTATTGTCCAATACTCCTTCTCTGGTTTTGACATATACCTGCTCAAAACTCCCACTGCATGTGCTATGTCTAGTCTAGGGAAAGCCATTTCATACATCATACTACTAACTGCACTGGCATATGGAACATGGGACATGTCCTCTTCTTCTTCCTATGTCTTGGGACACTGATCTGCAGATAAATTTACATCTATAGGAATAGGAACCTTGACTGGTTTACTTCTATGCATATTAAGCCTATGCAATATCGTCTCAACATATTTTCTCTGACTCAACCAGAGTTTCATGTTAGCACAATCTCTTTTAATTTCCATTCTCAGAATGAAGTTAGCAGCACCAAGATCCTTCATCTCAAATTTGGAGGATAGTTGTGATTTCACCTCCTTGATAACATCCATGTTATTTCCTACCAACAACATGTCATCAACATACAAAACTACATAAATGAAGTGATTACCAACCTGGTTGGAATATACACAGTGATCATGCCTACTTCTCACAAATCCCAATCCAATGATGTATGTGTCAAACTTTTGGTACCACATCCTAGGTGATTGCTTCAGACCATATAGTGACTTCTTTATCTTACACACCATCTCTTTCTTTCCCTTCACTACAAATCCTTTTGGTTGCTTCATGTAGATTTCTTCTTACAGATCCCCATGTACGAATGTTGTCTTCACATCCATCTATTCAACTTCGCGATCAAAAGAAACAATAATAGATAAAATAAATCTAATAGAAGTTAACTTAGCAACAGGAGAAAAAATCTCACCAAAGTCAATTCCCTCTACCTTGGAATACCCTTTTCCTACTAACCGAGCTTTGTTTTTCTCAACTTTTCCTTCTGCATTAAACTTCTTCTTAAACAACCATTTTCTACCAACAAATTTTCTTCCAGCTGGAAACTCAACTATATCCCTTGCCTCATTCTTATCCAAGGCATCCATTTCTTCAATCATGGCATTCTTCCATAGTTTACTATCCTCTAAATTCATTGCTTCCCTTACAGTTATGGGATCATCATTAGTAATAGATAAAGAAAAATTGGAATGGAAATCAGGTGGACTATACCTTTATGGTTGCCTTCTTTCTGTCACTGATCTCATCAATACTGGGGTATGAGGTTCTTCTTTTTCTTGTGCTTCATCTTCTTTAGATGATTCAGATTTTTCATCATCCAAATCTAGCTCTATTTTCTCAGGTCCGTCTTTCCTTGGTAGGAATTCCTGTTTGGACACATCTTTTACCTCTCTAAAAACAACATCCCGACTGTAAATGGTCTTCTTAGTTTCTGGGTTCCAAATCTTATAACCTTTCACACCATCTCTATAACCAATAAAGATACACTTTTCATATTTTTTTATCTAGCTTACTCCTATTTTCCTTTGGAACATGTACATAAGCATCACAACCAAACACTCTAAGATGTTGAAGAGAGAGTTTCTTTTCAGTCCATACCTCGTGTGGATTTTTATCAACCAACGCTGATGAAGGTGATCGATTTACCAGGCAACATGTTGTACCCACTGCCTATGCCCATAATTCTTGTCCTAACTCAACATCGTTGAACATGCTCCTTGATTTTTCCATCAGTGTCCTCTTCATCCTTTCGACAACTCCATTCTGCTATGGAGTGTATGGAGTAGTCTTCTGCCTTTCTATACCACACTTCTTACAATATTATTCAAATTCATTTCCGCATAATTCTCCACCATTATCTGTTCTCAATACCTTTATTTTCTTCTCTGTCTGATTTTCTACCAAATCCTTAAACTCTTTAAATTTATCAAATACCTAAAATTTCTTTCTAAGAACATAATACACAAACTTACCTAGTGATGGAATAGGAACAAGTCCAAACACATCACTGTGTATCAATTCTAATATCCCCTTTTCTCTTATAGCACTAGATGAGAATATTACTCGATTTTGTTTACCATATATTCAATGTTCACAAAAATCAAAATCCAGAGTGCAATTAGACACACCTTCAACCATGCCTTTATCGTGTAGTGCTCGAAGGCCCTTTTCTCCAATATGCCCCAGTCTTTTATGCCACAACATGGTCTTCTTTTCAGGGATGGTATCAAGGATGATTTTAAGAATGGAAATTTATTTTAAAATGTAGAAATGTTGGCGAATCTTACTAATCCTTCAAATGCCAATTATAAATGTTTGGCGATATTTTTGTAAAAATATTCAAATTTCTAAGGATTTTATATAGTTTTTATAAAATTTTGGCGATTTTTAAGGTAAAATAATTTTATCCTATAGAATTTGGGTGAATCGTTTTTAAAATAGAAAATCTCTTTTTTGGAAAAACCGTGGAAAATTAGCCCATGAGCGAAATTTATCCCCTAAAATCATCCCTGGATGGTATTGGTCTTGTATTCCTTATTTGTCTACTCAAGGAAAACAAAACTATTACACACATTAGTATAAGTTCTTCCCAACAACTTGTACAGAGTTCCACACTAAACTCCCCTCATCAAAACCATTGCTCCTCGTACCATCTTGCAAGTGTTCTTTCCAGATATAATATTCACTCCTGCATCATCCAACTTGCTTATAGATATTAGGCTCCTGGCTAGTTTTGGAATGTGAAGAACCCTAGGGAGAGTTATAATCCTTCCATCTTTTAGCAGCAACTTAACCCTTCCTCATCCCATGATTTTGGTTGTCGATTCATCTCCGAGGAGTACATCACCACCATCATATTTTTCATATTCAGAGAACCACTCCCTGTTAGGAATCATATGGTATGATGCACCTGAGTCGATCAACCATACATCATAGTATGCATCTGTACTTGTAGATGCCAGGTAAACATCACCTCCTTATTCAGTGGAGGTTTTCGCCTCTGTGGAAGAGGTACTATCAGATCCCTTTGTCTTTTCAACTCTTTTAGACTTGCAATATTTCTTATAATGCCCTATTTTACCACACTTCCAACATTTCCTCAAAGATTTTCCTGGAGACTTAGATCTACCTGTAGATTTAGATTTGCCCCCCCCCGAAGTCTTACCAGGATTCCTGTCTTGGGTATGACCTCTTACAAATAAAGCATTTTTTCTATGACCATCCATTCTTTTCTACCTCATCTCTTCAGATAACAAGGATGCAACTAAATCCTCATACTTCAATGTAGATTGAGTGTTACTACCTATTGCTACAACCAGACTATCCCAAGAGTCTGGAAAAGAACCTAACAAAGTAATACACTTATCTTCTTCTGCAATCGTAATATTAACAGAGACAAGTTGACTTACCAGAGTATTAAAGGAAGTTAGATGTTCTGTCACAGAATCTCCATCTTCCATCCTAAGATGATACAATTTTTTCCGAAGAAACAACTTGTTTACCAGGGACTATGATTGATACAAATTCTCCAACTTATCACATAGTTCCTTGGCTGTAGATTCTCCTAATACATTCAACAACACTGAATCTACCAGGCAGAGTCGAATAATACTCCTTTCTCTTCTATCCAAATTCTCCCAATATTCCTTCAACATACCAATAGGTGGTGTACTAGTAGTTTGTGTACTAGTAGGATGTGTACCAGTAACATGTGTGCTAGTAGACAGTGTACCAATAGGTTGTGTACCAAGATCCAAAATGATCCATTGTTCTTTGTCTACAAGAAGGTCCTCCATATTGAGCTTCCATAGTTCAAATTTTTTACTGTTGAACTTCTCTATCTTGATTCTAGAAGAGCTCACCATTCCTCTTTCTTCACTCAAATCACCACTGCAAAAGCTCCCACTAAACCCAAGTTTATCATAGACCCAAGATAAACTTGATCTATCAAGACTAATCCAAACCCTCAACAACAAAGGCATCCCTCTGAAGCCAAAAATGATCTATGATACCACATGCAAGTTTTAAACCTGCAAAGTAAAGCAATGCATATAGATTCTTAAGCAAAACATAAATTAATCACTGGCTCATTCACATAGTACATAGAGATTTATAACAGAAACCCTTAACCGAGGAAAACCTTTCTTATTTCATTATATTCAATTTCACCATTCACCATACAATATATACAATGTTTTTAGGTATTCCGTAGATACCAAAACTCTAATCCCTTAATCTGATATTAATTTAGAAAACTGCTAAAAATAGCAAAATCCGCTAAAAATAGCAAAAACCGCCCAAAACAACACTACTACAAGAGATCATCAGATGCAGTTGTCCAATCTGACGTGCCCACGCACACACATGAAAAGAATATAACACATACCCAACAACACCCAAATATTTCCAGAAATATATTAATACAACAATACATGATTTCTATTAATGAAATAAATGTACATAAACTGTAAAAATATAGAGTGAATAAACTCGCTAGAATGTTGGCATATTATCTTTGAGAATAGATGTGAATACTATGCTCATTCACAATAATATCAATACAATGAGGCCCTGAAGGCCTTTTTAAAATAAAAATCAATTCCAAAACCCTAGACATCTAAACACCTAACCCTAGGAGATGACACGCCAAAATTCATGTGGGCCCTGTTGGGGTAATTTAGTACATCAACTTCATTGGGTCGTAGCTTTTGCATACGATATCCATTTTAGGCATGTGATAGCCTGTTGGAAAGGTATTTTCAATAAATACACATTATGTTGTCAAACTTTGACTCTGTCATTAGTTTGATTGTGGAAAGCCCAAAAAATGTTGTTTAGGGCCTCAAAATGGCCCCAGAAGTACAGAAAGATGTACTGACATGAAAATTTCCCAAATAAGCCAGTTGGAATAGGTGGGAAGACACCAATATCGACCTAGATGTTGTGTAGGTCTTCAAGACAACCGCGGAACTGCAGAACCCATAATTAAAAAGATATGTCACCATTGCATAGAAACATGTTGAACTGAAAAATGTCAAGATGAGTTGAGTGGAATTTTAAACAGGTGGGTGGCCACCAATATCCACCTGGATCAGTCATACCCCCTTAGGAAGAAATGGTATCCATTGCATTGAGTTCCCATGGAAGAGGGGAAAGCATTTTCTGGTTCTTCTGGTTGAATTGTTGTGTTCACGATGATAGCAGTGGTATCTACATCGATGATCTTCCTTTTTTCATTGTTTTATGGATCAGATTATGAATTAGGTTTCAACTCCTTGTCTTTGATCTCGGCCACCAATGACTATTTTGAGAAACATTCATCAGTGTTGTTCCAGGGGATTTTGTGGAAGTCGTACCACTTCCCAATGTTCTTCATATTTCCCTAACCCTTATTTTTCTATGTCTTAGATTGGTTGTCAGGAGGCTGTTGTTTAGGGTCGTATTTATTATGCTTTGGTTGTTGCGGAATTGCAGACGCTAAATCCCATTTGTTTTGGTGCATAAACGTCTTCTTGATTTTGATATCATATCGATAGGCACCTCCTAGTGATGAGATGTTTAGGAAATCCATTTTGGTATGGATGTACCTATGAAAATCCCCACGGTATTTCAGAACCAGATGTCGCTCGGAGTCTTTGATACCCATCTTGGTGAAAAAGGTATGGAAATTATTCATGAAATTCAACACCATTTGGCCCCTCTCTTGCCACAGTGTGTTCCATCTCATGTACTAGTATTCATAATGATCAACAAGGTAATATTTTTCCTTGATCGCATCCAAAAAATAATCCCAAGTGGGATAGACCCCATATATTCTAGATTCCTTTGTGGAAATTTTCTCCCAGTAAGTTTCCCACCAATGTTTGACATGGGAGAGATCCTTGAGGAGTGCGAAGGTGATCTTTTCCCTGTTGAAAAAATTGTGAACAGAGAAATAACCTTCTATCATATTTAACCATTTTTCTAGGGCATCCGCATCTATTTGAACTTAAAATACGAGAATATTAAAATTAACTTATACCTTGAATGGAGAGGTTCCTCCAAAGTGTTCACTTGATGAAGATGCACCTATTTCTATTTGCAGGTGTTGAAATATGTGGTAAAATTCTCCATCATTTCGTCCCTCTGTCATGAGATAACTTGCTCAAGCAACAGGTTAATAGAATATTTTTCTCTACCATTTTTATTTTCTTCCACCATGGAGGGTTTCTTGGGTGTGTGAGAGTGATTGTCCTCAAGAGAGACAAGATCGAGACACAAATTGCTATACTTGGACCTCGTTGGGGACATGCACTGCAAAAGGATCAAGAGAAACTTTCTATGATACCACTGATCTAGATTATTTTCGGAACAAAATGAAAGAAAAGATATTACAATGAAATACACCCAAATATTTCCATAAACAGATAAATGCAACAATACAGGATTTCTATTAATGAAAGAAATGTATAGAGAATATAAAAATACAGAGTAAATGAACTCGCTAAAATGGTGACCTCTTATCTCTAAGAAGAGATGTGATGGCTACGCTCATTCAAAACAATATCAGTACAATGAGGCATTGAAGGAATTTTTACAATAAACATAAATGCCAAAACCATAGACATCCAAAAACCCTAACCCTAGGATATGAAGCACCAAAAGTCATGTGGGCCTTGTTGAGTTAAGTTAGTACATCAATTTCCTGGGGTCGTAACTTTTTCATACAATCTTCGTTTTAGGCATGTGATAGCCCATTAGAAAGGTATTTTCGAGAAATATACATTATGCCATCAAAATCTAACTTTGTCAATAGTTTGACTGTCGAAATCAAAAAATATATTGTTTAGGGCCTCAAAACAACCCCGAAAGTACAAAAATATGTACTAACATGAAAAATGCTAAAATAACTATTTGGAATAGGTGGTCGGCCACCAATATCCACCTGGATGTTGTGTAGGGCTTCAAGACATCCCCAAAAGTGCAGAACCCATAATTACAAAGAGATGACACCATTAAATAGAAATGTGTTGAACTAAAAACTATCAAGATGAGCTAAGTGGAATTTGGAATAGGGGGTGGACACTAATATCCACTTGTATCATGTCCAATAATGGTGGAAAATAAGGTTGAAGGAGGTCCACATTGAATACTGGGTGCAAGCCAAGGAATGGGGGAAGGTTGATCTCAAAATCATTATCACCCACAACCTTGGGGATGGTGTAGGGTCCATATATGAGTGGATGAATCTTTTGATGAGGCCTTGTAAGGAGTTATTTTTGCAAGTGCAACCAAAATTTGTCTCCCACCAAACTGGTGTGGCACTCAATCTTGATCATGGAGTTTCTTGTACTTGGCATTGAACTTCTATAAAATATCTCGAACCTGTTGGAAGATGTGTTGGATCTTCTCAATGGACCTAGTGGCTTTGTCAGCTTCAGTTGGAGCATGCGATGAGTCTTTTTGGGTGGTTGTAAGGGGTAGTGTAACATACATGGGACCCAATGGTTGAAATCCAAACCCCACCTGAAAGGGGATGTGATCAGTTGAGCTATGTATGGCTTTGTTGTAACTGTGTTGAACATAGGGAAGACTCTCATCCTAGGTGAGGGGGTTCTTGTAATTTTTCATGCGCAATATGTGCACGATCATATGGTTGATGACCTCGGTTTGGCCATCCATATGGAGGTGGAAGGAAGTAGACTTGGTGATCTTGGTTTCCAACAGTGACTAGAGGCTTGACCAAAATGTGCTAAGGAATCAACTATCCCGATATGAGATAATGGTTTTGGGGATCGCAAAGTGTACCCACACTTGTTGTAACAAGATCTTGGCAGTGGCCTATGTTGTGATGCTCTTCTTGCAAGTGACCATAATCGCCATCTTGGAAAAGAGATCAATAACCACAAATAAACATTCATTTCTCTGCTTGGTGGATACAATTCCTGATATGTAGTCCATCGAGATGGATTCCCAGGGCATGTCAAGAGTAAGCAGAGGAGTGTAAAATCCTTGTTTCTTAATGGCCAGTTTGGAAATAGTGTAGGTAGTGCAGGACCAGATATAGTTGCTAACATCTTGTTGAAGTTTCAACCAATAGAAATTCCATTGCAACACTTCCACTATATTTTCCACTTTGAAGTTTCCTGCCACCCGAATGTAGTGGGATTCTCAAATCATAGATGGCTCTCTTAATGGAACGAATAGATGGTATAGATGGAACAACAACCCATCCCAAAGATGGAAATTGGTGACATATATGTTTGCACCCAATATCTAGTAGGTGTTGGCAAAATCATGATATGTCTCATAGAGGTGGGGACACCCAGATGTCTCATGGATACAAGAATCTAGCAATGTGGTGAGTGTTGCAACTAGAGGTTGGATGAGTAAATTAGCGACTTGGTTCATAATTCCTATTTTATCCTATTGAGGTGGAACTATTACAAATATGTGGACCACTTCTGATGGAGGCCATTCTGTAATTTTCCTTGTGTCCACATGAATTGCAATGACTTATGATCAGTGTGGATGATTGTCTCCTTCCTGATAATGTAATGCCTTCACTAGTGGCAGTCTTGCACAATGGAGTACATTTATTTGTCATAAGTAGGGTACTTATGGATGGCATATGATAGTGTCTCACTATGCTAGGCCATGGGGTGGCTATGTTGAATGATGACTATGCCCACAAAATAGTCAGAAGAATCTTTCTCGATATCAAAGGGTTGTTGCAGATCAGGTAATGAAATTAGTGGGGTGGAGTAGAAGCATTGCTTCAGATCATTGAATTCTTTCTATTGGGACAAGCCCCACACAATTTTTTTCTTACTACCACCTCTATTTATTTTGTTGAGGGACCATGCAATATGGGATAATATCAACACAAACCTTCGATATAAATTGGGAAGGCCTAAGAAGATATAAATCTTAGTGAGCATGGTTGGGGCTGGTCAGTCACAGATGACTTGGATCTTGGTTGGATCAACATGCACAACATGTGATCCAGATTATTTTCGACACGAAATGAGAGCGGAGATATAATAAAGAAATGCACAAAGATATCGCATATATCCAGTAATATAATAGAAATATATTAGAGATGCAACCATAAACACAGAGATACAGTAATACACAATTTCTATTAATGAAAGAAATGTACAGAGACTGTAAAAAT
>SNQJ01S0273600.1:0-11562 GCA_010110895.2 Picea sitchensis
TATGAAACTAATACGAATTCAGAGTTTTTCATGTGCAACTTTGCTATCAAATCCCCGGTCCCAAATTTGACCAACTACCAAGTATAGGAAACTTACCCTGAATATGGATATGCATATATACAATGTACATTTTTTTTCCAAAGTAAAAATCATACGTTCCTATTTCAAGTAGAAATGCAAAATACATTTTATATTGCCTCTAGGGCTTAACAAAAAATGCACGTATTGAGCATGCCTAGAAAGAGCTACAGTGCAAAGTTGAAACACTACCTAGTCCCACACATAAATTCCAATAAACAACAGTCCTTAAAATGCATCAAGTTGTTTGCCTTATCAGTCCTAAAGACTTCAACAAAAAAGGAATTATGTCCTACTTCTAGGATTCTATGAGATGTTTAGAATAAAGACAACAACAATGTACTTATGGAATTACAACCAGTCAAAAACCCTGATCAACATAGCACATGAAATCAATCAAAGAAAGATCTTGTTACAGGTGGGAGCCTTGATCCATCTTTCACTTTTGTAATGTTGATGGTACCAACAATCATCTCCAACCCCTGTTTGGATAGTGAATCCACATGGCAATTTAGTTCTCTATATACATGTGTGTACATAACATCTATGAACTTCCCCACCATCTCCATAACTGGTGTATAAACAGGTTCCAACAGTAGGGTTTATAATTCTTTGATACCATTCTCCCAGTGAATAACTAGTAGAGAGTCACCAAATATATACAAGTTTTGTATACCCTTGTAATAACCCTAGGGTTTCTAGGGGTTTAATCCAACTGGTAAACCAGTGAATTGTGCCATTTCCCACACAAGGGTTTACCATAAATAGAGAGCAATAGCATACACTAGCTTATAAATAATGCCAGTATTGGTTCCCAATTATTGCACAATAACATCAGTAGGAAAGATACCATATAATGCACTAATTTCAGAAGTAAACAATGACCATAAACCAGCAGTACAGTATCTAATATTAGCAGCAGAAAACTGTATCCAATTCAGTTAATAAGTACCAACAGTAGATAGTATCAAACAGTATTCACAACAGCAGGGAACCCTCAAGGGGATGTTGTTCTAAGATTAACCGAATGCTGAGTTTAAATGCCGAGGTCCCCAGGAAGTATCTACACTATACTAAATAACCAATAAAGCAGTTTAACTAGTGCTTCTATAGCGGATACTCCTCCACCACAACAAATCCTAGACTAACAATAAACCTGAAACAATGTGTTGGCTTGGTGTATGCTGTTCTTGTACCTCCCAGTTGTCAACTAGGACTTGATCCCCTCTTGTGAACCTTGATGCTGCCCCTACCAACTCCTTCGGCCTGTAGAGTAGGGTTCAAACCCTCCATGCAGGCACCTTGTCAGTTGAGCTGGGGACTCGGCCCCTCTGCTCGGCCCTCTCCACTACTGCAGTAACTCCAAATCAGTGGTAAGACCAACAAATCCATTCAAGAAGATTCTTGGGCTCATCATCAGAGTTCAGCCTCCTTGAGATAGTCTTTCCAACGATACTCTTCAGCAGAGAAGCCTCCATGGATGTATGCTTGATACTAGGGCAGAAAGGTGTTAAGCTAGGGTGAGGCCTTAGCCCACCGAAACCCAACCAGACTCAAGGGTTGAACAACACTTTTGATGTCTGAGGCCGCTGCCTCCCAAACCAAAACAAAGATCTCCTCAATCCAAAATCATGTCTCCAAATGAGCCTCTCATATTTTTAAATAGTCTCCCTTAACTTGACGTCCTCCTTTGTGGTTTACTTGCTCCTTAAGTTAGGTTGTTTTCCTTCACTTAAGCCCCAAAGATACCTCTAAGAGCAAGCCATTTCTCCATGAAGGCCCTTGGGACCCCTCGGCTCCCTTATCTTTGGGGACTATGGCCTACATGGAGCCCCATAAGCCAATGCATCCCTCCAATGATGTGGTTCAAAGGATAGGGGACATGACAGTCCTCCCTCCCTGAGATTGCTTGTCCTCAAGTAATTGCAAACCAAGACGTTGTAAAATGTGCTCTCTCTCCCGCGTGGCATCCTCTGCCGACCAATCTCTCCACTTGACGCGGTACTCCCTGACCATTCTGCTCCTCAGTATCCTCTCCTGGACACCTACAATCTCCTCGGTAGTCAACAACATTTGTCCCCTCTCATCTAGTGGCGGTAACTCAATGGAGTAGTGACCCTTGGTTCCCATGCCCTCTGGAAGCATGATGCATGGTAAATAATATGTCCTTGGCTACCTATTGTCAACTCTAGCTCGTAATCTATGTCTCCGGCTCTCTGAATCACCCTAGAGGGCCCAAAGAGATGTGGCCTCATCCTCTCATTGCCACCTCTCCTCCATGGAGATGGTCTAAGTGGTTGCACCCTCAAGTAAACCACATCTCCGATCCCAAATCTATGCTCCACCTTGTGCTTGTCTACACACATGCTATGTCGATCCTGGGTGGTATGTAAGCTATCATGAGTGGTATCGCTACAATGCTCACCCAAAAGTAACCATTCAATCCATGACCTCATGTAGTCATGCAAATGCCTCTCAGTTCATCAGCCCACCACCATTGCTTGATCAACCGTCTGAAGGTAATAACTAATGTTGGGAGTCAATCCTATGCTCGCTAATCTGATCAACCACTACCAAGGATTTATCTTTATTATTCGTGCTTCCCCATACTCCCATGTGATCACTGGAAAGTGTGTGAGCTCTGCTGGCTGGTCAACCAATACGCTTTGCACCCTCCATGAATATGTGATGCAATCTATCCACTCACTCCCCCATCCTTGTCCTAGAATGGGCAAGGGCTATATCAACCCGTCCTAAAGAGTGTGCCCTGACCTACTCTGCTACCAAATTGATGCAGGAGCATCGCTCCATGACAGCCAGCCAGCTAGCCAGCCACATCAGTGCGCATGCATTCAAAGCTGAAGGGAGGCATAGCCTCATTTGAATTTGAAATGAATGTAAATTTAATGTGCTTAGGCTGTTGAACCAGGAAAGTCGTGCTATATGCAGGGATTAGATAGGATCGGATTTAATGCTAGATTGGCTGAGATCTAGATCCAGATGCTGGACTAGACAGCCATTGAATGTAATTTATTAGAGTAGGTGAACCTGGAGGGAAGCGCTAAGAGCCCCTTAGGTAAAAGAGATTTTCATATCTCATTTTGAGTAGTGTAGAATGGTAGAGTTGAAGAGCCAGAGAGAGCTCAGGAACACCATTGTAAGGATACAGGCATTGTTGCCATTTTTAATACAAACAACAGTTTTTCCTGCATGAGTTCTTTGTTATATGGATGTCTATATGTGTTTCCTATGTGTGTTGTGAATGTACGTTGTAGTGGTGCATTTGCAGGGTTTGTTTGATTTCAGATAAGGTTCTTTGAGGCTTCACACCAGGAGGGTGTGACAGAACGCTGAGGGTTCTGAGAGCCGTGCACAGAGGATGCACTTCTGAACTCTACAGAGTCAGAAAAAGACGTGTTGAGGTACAGGGATTGAAGTCAACAACTTAGAGGAAGAAGACCTCAAGGTTGTTGAATACCTTGGAGGTAAGACTGTGTAGCTGAAACACAGTTGCAGATAGAATTTTGCTGTGAATTCTGTAGAGCTCTGCCAGGTGGGCATTGAGCAGGTGCATAGAGGCACTGGATAAAGAAGACATAACCATTGAGGGTTCTGTGGAAGAGAAGATACTCTATCAGGAGGGCATCGAGGAAGTGTGCAGATAGGCACAGAGGTGAAGAGAACTCTTTCAGTTCTGGGCTTCAGGGAAGAGTCCACTGAGGGATTCTCACAGGGTTACTGAATACTCGGAAAAATCAGCCAGAGGTCGCTTGAGTCGAAGGATAGCCAGGAAGGCATCTGTTTTATTCTCCATCTGAGGGACAAGAAGGACAAAATTCCCCTAAGGGGTCTGAGTGGTTGCAGAAGCTCAGGAGAGATAGCATGTTGTGTGTGTGTAAAGGTTCTATAAGAGTGCAGACGTCGAAATCCTCTGAAGGATTCGAGAAGAAGAAGCTCAGGAGGGGGCAACGTTTCATACGCGCAACGAGGCTCGAAGTCGAGGAGCTCGCAGAGGAACTCGACAAAGGTCGAGACCTTTGAAAGATTGAAATTCTCCCAAGGCATGAAGAAAATGCAGAAGCTCAGGAGGAACAACGACAACCATCAGAACAGGAGAAGGAAGACAGATCTGGACCATTGGTTTTACGCGTTCAGGAGGAGCTCAGGAGGAGCCCACAGAAGGAGGAGACCAACAACCATCGGATCTCATACTAAAATCCCGCCAGCCGTTGGATCGGGAGAACTTGCATGGAGTTTAACCTCTAGAGGAGGAGCGCACGAGGAGGGTTTATCTGAGCTATCAGATCTTGGATTAGATCGCCGAAAGAGGTCGGATCTGCAAGAGTCACGCGGGATTTAACCCCATGAACAGGAGGAGAGAAGTCCCGATAGGCATTGGGATATCGACCATCAGGAAATAGAGATTCCTGAGGTCGCGAGGATCAGGACAGAAGCAGTCACGAAATCCCGACGAGGGATCAGAGCCATCCGTTAGTGGGGACATGTGGCTGAGATCAAGCGCCATCGACATTTTGGAGCATCGGAGAATTGGAGTTCTCGAGGACATAAGAATCGGGACCTCTCAGGTCTCGAAAGAGCGACAGGATCTCAACCGCCCATCTGCAAGGACAGGTGGCAAAGGATCGAGCGCCATCAACGTTTTGGCGCATCGGGAAATCAGAGTTCCCAGGGTCAACGAAACAAGGACATCGGAAGTCCCATAATTCTGACGTAATCGGGATCGTCCGTTCGAGGGATGCGTGGCAGTGAATTAGTGCCATCGGGGAGAGAACTGATAGGAGGTCGCCCATCGGCAATCGACAATCAAAGTTTCGCGAGTCCTGGAGACAAGGCACTCAGGACACTTGAAGTCGTGAAATCGCGAGGAGAAATTGGGACCGTCCATCTGGAGAGGACATGTGGCAACGATCGAGCACCACCGAGAGAAGCTTGACAGGAGGGCTTCATCGGCTAATCGGGAATTGGGATATCGAAGATCCCGGGAACAAAGGTTTCTTGCATTGAAGAATCGTGAAATGCGATTTCTCGATAAGGCATAAGAGTGTGTGGGCCACCCAGGAGTCAGTGGAGGACAGGTGGCAGGTCAAAGCCCGGGAGCCATCGGAGGACCAGTGCATCGAGAATCAGAAAATCGGTATTCCCGTTGACAGAGGATTGGTGAAATCCATAGTGGAAACCCCGACACAGAATATGAACCGTCCATTCAGTGGGATGCGTGTCAGGAGCACGGAGGAAGTCGGGGGTCGACATATCGCGGGCCCAAGGGGCATATGCACATTGACATCGTAAACCCCAAAACCCCGATGAGAGGTATGGTGGCGGTCACATGATAGAAGGTCATATGGACCATTGTGTAGCCGGAAGGGGCTAAAGCTCGAGAAAGGAGCACATCGGGGATCGAAGAATTGGGGGTTCCGAGTACATGTGCATCTCGACACTTGAAACCCTGAAAACCCGATAGGAGCAGCCGCGACATGAGGTAAGGCCACGGTCGTGGAGTAATGGTCATGTGGACCTGGAGCTGAGCCAGGAGGGCCAGCGCGTGGAGAAAAGGGTGCATCGGCAATCGGGGAATCGAGAGGACTGTGACTCTCGACAGAAGGAACCTCAAAACCCCGATAGTGGGTCGGGGATAACCATGGTTAAGTGCAGAAGGCTGTGGGGAGGAATTAAAGGACCTATGGATCGGGTATTTGAAGTAGTGATTCCCGAGGGAATCCAAGGAGCTAATTCGGCTCATGAATGAGTGGAATCAAACGATCCTGTGAGAAGGAGGTCTGGTGAAGAGACCTTGTAGGGTGATAGGTTGGACCTCTTGTCATCAAGTGGTATCAGAGATAGTTCTTGCTTGTATATTTCAGGTAGGAAGAGGTAGAGGAAGAGAGCACTCTGATACACACATCAAGTGGTATTAGAGCGGGATTCTATTTGTATATTGCAGACATAGAGAGGCAAGAGGAAGATAGAGTTGTTGGAGGACTCTGTGATGATTGTTTGCAGGTAGGAAACAGTCCATAGACAGTCGGCAGGACTGTAAAGATGAAGCTGAGCACTCAGGATTGTAGGAGTGACAACAGCGGATCTATCAGGGAGGCAGATAGATACAGCAAGACGGCTACTGAAGGCCATAGGTCTATTGAATGGAAGAAGCCAGAGCTGATGGGCCCAGCTGAAAGATTGAAGGAACTTGCCGATATCAGGGAAAAAATGGAGGAGCTCGAACTACGGATGCGGCAGAATAAGAAGCCAAGATGGGTGTATGAATGGCCCATGAAGACACCAAAGGTGAAATGGCCAGTCAGGGAGCTGATGGTCAAAGGACAGTAGAGGCTGTTGAGGAAATGGCCGAGGTATGTTGAAAACCTTAAGGCCACAAAGGAAAAGATGATTTGTCACTGTATGCTGGAGACTGGGAGAGGTATCGATGATGAAGAAGATGAATTGGGATCAGTTGAGGATCTCAAGGACTGCCAATAGGACAGAGAAGTAGAAATTCCAGTTTTCCATGAGGGCAATGAGTTGAGATCAATTGAGGATCTCACGGATTGTCAGGAGGACAGTGAGGGAATTTTGCATTTCCAGCCGGGCAATGAAAGGAGATCGTTTCGGGATCTCGAAGACTACTAGGAGGGCAGTGAAAGCACCAAAAACTGCCAGGAGGGCAGAGATGAACATTTGGGACCATCTGAAGGTCTCATAAAGAGTTCAATTTAGCAAGGAGTGCTGATGAAGATGGGAATGGTTGATCTCATGGTCTGCCAGGGAAGCAGCGGAAGCATCCCATATTGCCAGGTGGGAAGGGATGAGCAGATGAGACTGTCTGAGGGTCTCATAAATTCATAAGTGAGTTGGAATCAGCCAGAGGAGCTGACTGAGCAGATGAGACTGTCTGAGGGTCTCATAAATTCAGAGATGGACTTGGATCAGCGGATGCAGTTTACAAGGGTGAAAGATCAGGATGATATTATGATGATTGGGGGAATTAGAGTATTCCTACCATTTGGCTAAGAAGAGGCAAAAAAATGTGTTGCAGATGATGCAGCAACAAAAATAGAAAAACAGTCACAACTGTCGATGACTGTCAAAAGAAAATTGGAGCAGGTGTTTGAGACTGCCCAAGCACAAGCAGAAGCAGACGAAGAGGATGATGAGCGTTCTAAGGAATGACTCAATGATTTCAGCCAGGAAGCTGAGAGCGTTGTAGCATTGGAGCTAACAACAGAGGAAGCCAAGGAACAGGTAGGAAGATTTACTACTTCGTGGGAGATGGAGCTAGAAATGTTGGAGGATTGGTTGAAAAATCTAGAGCCAGCAAGAGAACTGGCAGAATTTGATTTGTCAGAGAAGGTGACTGGAAAAAAAGTCAGTCAGGAGGAGACTGCCGAGCTGAAGTCTGCAGCAGCATGGAAATTGGAGGCCACAGATGAAGATGAAGAGAAAGGCATGGGAGATCCTGAGAATCTGTCCATGTGCCAAAAAAAATTGCAGCTGAGGAGACTGCAACAATAGGGCCAACCATTGGAGCAGCTGGACCAAGTGATAGAAGATATCAGAAGGCTGATGGTAGAGTCAGCAGAAACTGCCAGCGAGGAGAGGCTGAGAAGAAAGGAAATAGAAGCAGTGCAACAGGGGCAGTAGCAACAACAACAGAATGGAGCGGATGGAAAGCTCCAAAGACTTATTTGGGATCCAGGAGGATTCCAATAGCTACAGGGGAATCTCATGAGCAGGAGCTCATGATTTTGTAGCTGTGGAGTATGATGTAGGAGCATCGCTCCATGACAGCCAGCCAGCCAGCTATCCACATCAACGCGCATGCATTCAAAGCTGAAGGGAGGCGCAGCCTTATTTGAATTTGAAATGAATGTAAATTTAATGTGCTTAGGCTGTTGAGCCAGGAAAGCCATGCTATATCCAGGCATTAGATAGGATCGGCTTTAATGCTAGATCGGCTGAGATCTAGATCTAGACGCTGGACTAGACAGCCATTGAATGTAATTTATTAGAGTAGGTGAACCTAGAGGGAAGCTCTAAGAGCCCCTTAGGTAAAAGAGATTTTTGTATCTCATTTTGAGTAGTGTAGAATGGTAGAGTTGAAGAGCCGGAGAGAGCTCAGGAACACCATTGTAAGGATACAGGCATTGTTGCCATTTTTAATACAAACATCAGTTTTTTCTGCATGAGTTTTGTGTTATATGGATGTCTGTATGTTCTCCCTATGTGTGTTGTGAATGTATGTTGTAGTGGTGCATTTGCAGGGTTTGTTTGATTTCAGATAAGGGTCTTTGAGGCTTCACACCAGGAGGGTGTGACAGAACGTCGAGGGTTCTGAGAACCGTGCACAGAGGATGCACTTCTGAACTCTGCGGAGTCAGACAAAGACGTGCTGAGGCATAGGGACTGAACTCAACAAATTAGAGGAAGAAGACCTCAAGGTTGCTGAATACCTTGGAGGCAAGGCTGTGTAGCTGAAACATAGTTGCAGACAGAATTCTACTGTGAATTTTGTAGAGCTTTGCCAGGTGGGCATTGAGCAGGTGCATAGAGGCACTAGATAAAGAAGACATAACCATTGAGGGTTCTGTGGAAGAGAAGATACTCCACCAAGAGGGCGTCGAGGAAGTGTGCATATAGGTACAGAGGTGAAGAGAACTCTTTGAGTTCTGGGCTTAAGGGAAGAGTCCACTGAGGGATTCTCACAGGGTTACTGAATACCCAGAAAAATCAGCCAGAGGTCGCTTGAGTCGAAGGATAGCCAGGAAGGCATCCATTTTATTCTCCATCTGAGGGAGAAGAAGGACAAAATTCCCCTAAGGGGTCTGAGTGGTTGCAGAAGCTCAGGAGAGATAACACGTTGTGTGTGCGTAAAGGTTCTACAAGAGTGCAGATGTCGAAATCCTCTGAAGGATTCGAGAAGAAGAAGCTCAGGAGGGGGTAGCGTTTCAGACGCGCGGCAAGGCTCGAAGTCGAGGAACTCGCAGAGGAACCAGACAAAGGTCGAGACCTTTGAAAGATTGAAATTCTCCCAAGGCAGGAAGAAAACGCAGAAGCTCAGGATGAATAATGATAGCCGTCAGAATGGGAGAAGGAAGATAGATCTGGACCGTTGTTTTTACGCATTCAGGAGGAGCTCAGGAGGATCCCACAGAAGGAGGAGACTAACAGCTGTCGAATCTCATACTGAAATCCCGTCAGCCATTGGATCGGGAGGATTTGTGTGGATTTTAACCTATGGAGGAGGAGCGCATAAGGAGGGTTTATCTGAGCCATCATATCTTGGATTAGATTGTCGACAGCCGTCGGATATGCAAGAGTCACATGGGAGTTAACCCCGTGAATAGGAGGAGAGAAGTCCCGACAGGCATCGGGATATCGACCATCGGGAAATCGGGATTCCTGAGGTCCCGAGGATTAGGACAACAACAGTCATGAAATATCGACGAGGAATCGGAGCCATCTGTTAGTGGGGAAATGTGGCTGAGATCAAGTGCCATCGACATTTTGGAGCATCGGAGAATCAGAGTTCTCAAGAACATAAGAATCGGGACCTCTCAGGTCTCTAAAGAGCGACAGGATCTCAACCGCCCATCTGCAAGGACAGGTGGCAAAGGATCGAGCGCCATCGACGTTTTGGTACATCGGGAAATCAGAGTTCCCAGGGTCAACGAAACCAGGACATCGGAAGTCCCAGAATTCCAACGTAATCGGGATCGTCCGTTGGAGGGACGCGTGGCAGCGAATCGACGCCATCGGGGAGAGAACCGACAGGAGGCCTCCCATCAACAATCGGCAATCGGAGTTTCGCGAGTCATGGAGACAAGGCACTCAGGACACTTGAAGTCAAAAAATCACAAGGAGAAATCGAGACCGTCCATCTGAAGAGGACGCGTGGCAGCGATTGAGTGCCACCGGGAGAAGCTCGACAGGAGGGCTTCATCGGCTAATCGGGAATCGGGATATCAAAGATCCTGGGAACAAAGGTTTCATGCATTGAAGAATCGCGAAACGCAATTTCCCGATAAGGCATAAGAGCATGTGGGCCACCCAGGAGTCAGTGGAGGACAGGTGGCAGGTCAAAGGCTGGGAGCCGTCGGAGGACCAGCGCATCGGGAATCGGCAAATCGATATTCCCATTGACAGAGGATCGGGGAAATCCACAGTGGAAACCCCGACGCGGAATCTGAACCGTCCATTCGGTGGGACGCATGTTAGGAGCACAGAGGAAGTTGGGGATCGACATATCGCGGGCCCAAGGGGAGTATGCACATTGACATCATAAACCTCAAAACCCCGATGA
Source organism: Picea sitchensis (assembly GCA_010110895.2). NCBI lineage: Eukaryota > Viridiplantae > Streptophyta > Pinopsida > Pinales > Pinaceae > Picea > Picea sitchensis. Next base: position 10,397 of record SNQJ01S0273600.1, read on the forward strand.
GAGGTATGGTGGTGGTCACATGATAGCAGGTCATATGGACCATTGTGTAGCCGGAAAGGGCTAAAGCTCGAGAAAGGAGCACATCGGGGATCGAAGAATCAGGGGTTCCGAGTACATGTGCATCTCGACACTGGAAACCCCAAAAACCCGATAGGAGAAGCCACGACAGGGGGTAAGGCCACAGTCGTGGAGTAATGGTCATGTGGACCCGGAGCTGAGCCAGGAGGGCCAGCGCGTGGAGAAAAGGGCGCATCGGCAATTGGGGAATCGAGAGGACTGTGACTCTCGACAGCAGGAACCCCGAAACCCCGATAGTGGGTTGGGGATAACCACGGTTAAGTGCAGAAGGCCGTGGGGAGGAATTAAAGGACCTATGGATCGGGTATTTACAGCAGTGATTCCTGAGGGAATCCAAAGAGCTAATTCGGTTCATGAATGAGGGGAATCGAACAATCCTGTGAGCAGGAGGTCTGGTGAAGAGACCCTGTGGGGTGATAGGTTGGACCTCTTGTCATCACAAATCATACACACCTCCATATGTCTTGACACTGTGTTTGTGAAGTCCCTCTGGACGAAACTCTCTTGGACCTGCTTGTAAGTGGTGGAGTCACCTGGGTCCCAAACTACCTGGTATGATGTGAAGTACCCTCCACTCATAACACTGATCTTCTTGGTGCTCACAAAAGAACTTGTCAAACTATCCCTGATGAGCCAAGCGATCATGAACTATCAAGGCACGACCAACTCCTCAGAAGACTGCTCCTCCAAGAAGCCAATCATATGCACCCCAAGGGTAAACTCTAGAGAATGCTAGTTGGCCATCCCATCTGTGTCAGCTACCAAGCTACCAACAACTACAATCCCAGGGTCCCATGCCCTCTCTTGGAACTCCCTACGGTGGATCATACTCAACCAAACCATCTAAGTGAAATCAACACCTGTCAATTCGTGGCTAAATGCGAACTTGGGTATCATGAGGTAAAATAAAAACTCCACAACTCCTCTTATCTCATCCCCACCACAATGCAGAACAATCGCTACCTCTGCTCTGTCGGTCGTCAATATTTTCCGAAGCAATCCATCATTTGGATGAATGCCAGGTCCCACCATTGCATTGGAAGTCCACTACTCCCAATGCTTGCTGCTGAAAATGATGTGCACCGCCC
>SNQJ01S0273601.1:0-11562 GCA_010110895.2 Picea sitchensis
AGCTGAATGCAGCCTTCGAGAATGAAGGATTCCCACAGGAGAGTATATATGCAGCCTGCGAACATTCCTCAAAACATGATTTCTGGAAATAGATAAGAGCAACCCTTTTCAGGAAGGAGTTCTTTAATGAGGAGTTTGATTTGATATCATCATGACATCACCATGACATCATCACAAGGACCAAAATTGTGGATAACAAGGGTTGTTAGCATTGTAGGAAAACAATTGCTTCTGTAAATCCTTTAAAACGTAAGATTTAGTGTCTAAGACAAAAGAAATTTGGAAAGGACCCAATACTTGGAATTCTGGTGTGATTATCAGTTCCTTGACGCACACAATTATATCATCAAGATAGAGGAGACTGACTAATTCATTGAAAGTCGTGTGCATAGGTATTTTAAAATAAGTACCTGTATCAAGTAAGCATTGGTAAGAAATGGTACTCCAATAAGTGATAAGAGTGGTTTTGTGAGAATATGCCCCCTTTACCTTGATTTTCTTGCAACCAAACAAATTGTCAAGTAAGGGCCCTAACTGTGACTCTACAACCTGTTATAGAACCATTTCCATATTGAGAGGAGGGAAAGGATTTTTCATAATCACTTACTTGAAATTTCGAATATTAATATAGGTTATAATATTATCATTAGTCCTCGAGGCAAGTTCCCAATTGGAAACCCATTCAAGGTGGACTAAAAAAAACATCCCAGCCCTTAAGAAATTTCTCAACTCCCTTTGAAAGGTTTCTTTCAGTGTAGAGTTAACAAGTCCTTGTTTCTTCCTAGGTGGTTTCATAGTATGTTGAATAAGACCTGGATCAAAACCACGAATATCCTCATTAAACCAAGAAAAAACATTTTGAAATCCATTGAGTAGCTCGGCGGACCTCATCTCTTCTTTATCAGAACACTAGACATTTATTTTAACATTCATTGAAGATCTAGGTGTCCTAATTTTTATGGATATGGTTTCAACCACCTTCTTTTGTAACTCCTCTTTTTTTTTTTCTTTATTTCCTACATCACTCGATGAAAACGAACTCTCAAGAGGAGTCAAACTCTCAGGAATCTTATTGTTTTCTATGGATATCATTTTCTCATGATTAAAAGGTTCATCTCGGATGGAAGCACAAATGCTCTCATCATTAGGGAGGGCCTGCCAAGATCCTACATTTCCATGGATATATGAACAATATAGAGACTGAAAAGAACAGTCAAGCCTGTGAGGAAAAAGTTGTTGATTAAGAGAAGTTGTAAAGATAGCTAATTGACCAGCCATTTAATTCAACTCCCTTTGAATACAAGTGATGTTGAAAGATAAAAGGTTTTAGGTAAGTACCCAAACAACTTGGGTGTATCGTCCCATCAACTTGTTGCTAGGATATCATATCTTACATATCAGGTTCACAACAAGCTCAGAATATAAAAAAAACTAAAAGGTGACCACAACCAAGATTAAGGGCATTCTCAATGCCTAATAATAAAGCTTCAAATTCAAAGGCATTGTTTGTACAAGTAAACTCTAACTTGTAAGACAGATTATGAATTCTTCCTGCAGGGGAAACCAAGATAATGCCAGCCCCATTACCTTCATTAGAGTGTGAACCATCAAAGTGCATATGACACATATCATCATCTAAATCGATTCTTTCCAAAGGAATATTATCCTCCTCAGCAAAGATGGAATACACTCCTAGGTCATCTTTGATATAGTTTATGCTAGATTACAAAACACTCTCTATGTAGGGTGAAATTATTCCCTCTCTAAGGACTATAATGTTCTTACCATTTTGAGGAATGGATAAATGTGTCCCATCGAGTGAGAGGTATCCACCTGTTAAGGCTTTACAATCTCTTCCCAAGATAGTTGAGTAATTTCTTACAGGAATATCAATTACCTGAATGATGGGGGTTGTTCTTATCTTAGGATGAGTGCACAAAACCAAGGTCACATCCTTAATCCTACCTATGGTTGTTTGTTGTAGACTATTATAGGAGATCATGCTTCTGGCATTTTCATTTGTACAAGACAAGCCTAGCTCTTCCATAATAATCGTTGACATCACACTTGGGCTTGAACCACCATCAATGAGGCAACAATGGGCAATCTTATCCATAATATTTACAGAAATATAAAAATGGGGATTGTTTATAGGGTATCTAAAGTTATGTACACCTACTTTATTTACAGAAGAATCCTCTTCATTTACCTCTTCAGAAAGATTTTCTACAACAGAATATTTTCCTTCCATGAATTGTTTCAGATGCATATGTTGTTCTGGGATGTAAACCATGTCTAGGAGGGTTTCATTTTCTTTGATGTTGGCCAACTAATTCAATATATTGTAATTAGAAGAGGGGAGAGGGGGAGTGACTCCTTGACTCTTAGGAAGTTTAGGAACCTGGAGAGTAACAGCGGTTGAAGATGAGCTCGAGCTAGAAGAACTACGGGGAGGATCAAATTTTCCCTTGGGAGTATAATCCTTGTTCCTCGTGTTGATGACCATGACATCCTCTGGCTCTGAAAAATCTAGGATAGCGATAATAGCTTCTGTTATTTTACCAAAGATCTTATCTCTGGCACTCTTCTTTGTTATCACTAAAATGTCATCCGCAAATGGTTACACGAATCCAGCATCTCCAAACACCTATTAGTTCATCCATGGCCCAAAAAATGCATTTCCAAAGGGCCCAAAACTATACAACCAGTTATAAAATCATCATGCACTTAGAATTCAAAGGAATCATGGGCACATGCGCCAGTCGAAATCTCTGGAAAAGCGCACATGTGCCCGATGCGCGACTGTGGACGCAAAAAGTCATGCACAATTCAGAACGGTGCATTAATGATTCTGGTCAGCCTCCCACCCACTTCTGGTTTAGGTCCCAAGTCGATTTGGCCCCCAAATCTAAGTTGAATCTGTGTGGGGGGTTGGTCAAAGACCTAGAGGTGCCCTAAAGGGCCCCTTGTTCACACTAAAGATCGGTTGGATAAAACCTCAAAGATTTGCTATAAAAAGAGTCCATGGATGCACTATATTTCCAAGAATCTATTTGTATTGTTATGTTGCCTCTATTCTCCTGCAAGGAACCTCTTTCCTCATTGGAGCATATAAGCATCATTTCATTGTGCCATTCACATGATATCTTGAGTGAGTGAGCTTTGGATTTCTTCACCATTTCCTTTTAGTTTGTTACTTGTAAGAAGAGCTCAATCATTGGGGGTTCAAGACCCCTCCCTTGGAGGAAGAGGGGACCCATAAGCCTCCCTTTCTCTTTGGCATTTGCCCACTAATAAAATATATCCATTGGTGGCATGAATATCAGTCTTTCTTTTGTTTTATTTCCCTTATGCACATTAGTTTTGTTTCTTTAATTGTTATTATATTAGTTGTTTATTTTCTTATTGTGCTTGATGTTTCTAACTCTTGTACTCACTTATGTCTTGTCTAGTTAACCCAAATGGACTTGTAAGTGTCCCTCTTTTTCTCATTTAGGTGATGAAAGCGATACAACAGATTGGTGACTCTGTTGGGGATAGGTATCAATTTCCTCCCCATTTGGGTTGTTTGAGCACTTCTTTTTGGTTTATTTAACTTGTAGGGACCATAAATGGCCCAAGCCTACCTTCAAAAATATAAATTCGGAGTTGAGATAAGAGAATTTCATCCAAAATTTTCTTCCCGGTCGTGTAACAGAAAGTGCATGGGTTTTTTAACCCACAGGTGCGTCTTCCGAGCACATGTGCCAAACTCAATGTGTTTCTTAGTGCATTTTGCACACCTGCGCCAAAAGGTCATTTTTATTTGTGCATTGGCACCACATGCGCCTCTATCTACTCTGCAACCCACTCATCTGTCCAGAAATTCACACATTGTAAGGGTTTTTGTGATCTTTTGAAGGCCCATAGCCTTCTTAAGCTTGATTCTATGCAAATTGTAATATGAAGCACACTTAGATTCCCTCTCCACATGAAGGGTTACTCAAAACATAGGCACTTAGGGGGTTAAAATTCGTATTTATCCTCTTTTTTCTTTCATTTTGCCACATGGATGGCTTGCTTTGATTAAAGTTAAGTTGGAATCATTCTATATCACATATATAATCACTTGCATTGGGACCATAAATTGAACGTCAATTATTGAGTATGCTCTTCTCTCATGCCATAGAGAAATCTTGAGAATCATAAAAATGATTGAGGGGAAATTTGATCTCCCTTAAAAGACAAAATCTTTAGGAGAGTACAACAACCCCCTCAGGACTCCTCTTAGTTTCTTTTTCAAACACATATTAATTTTGTAAGGGCCCATACATGCCCACATGCTACAAATATAGGATAGTTTTGAATCTACTTTCTTATATTACATCACTAGGGAAGTTTAAAGGCTTTCTAACGGGCCCATACATACCCACATGTCCACAATCTAGGATAGTTTTTGAAGCTTTCTTAGATTAAATCACACTAGGGAGTTAAAGGATTGGTAAGGACCCATATGTCCACATGCTAGTTCTCTAGGGTGAAAGTTTGTACCAATGGCATTTAGTAAATTAGGTAATCAAGACTTGTAAGGACCACACAAAGTCCACATGGAGCAAGGTGACACCTAACTTATTAAAAATTTGGCACACTTTCACTTGTTCACACAAAAAGTCACTACTCACTCACATAGTTTCATCTAGAATCATGGAGGTTGAAGTAGGTTTCCTCCAAAGAGATTCCGAAACGCCCCACACTTTTCTTGACGAGACTATCCACTCCCACTTAATTTCAACAAGATTGGTTCACACCCCCAATATCTCGAACAACCACATCTAAAAAAATTCTAAAAACTCACTAAGTTTTCCTCCACAGGAGGTGCCAAAAGAATGTTTTTAGTCTAGGTAGGATTTCAGGGATATGCATCCAAATAACTCCTTGTTATCTGGTTCTCACATCTTCAAATAGTAGAAGTTGTCAAATAGGGAACTTTAAATACTCCAAGTCAAGTGTTCCTAACACCATAAGGCAGGGAGATACCCATGAAGTGTAGAAATTTGAGGTCTAGTTGTTCTATGCGTCCCCCCTTGAGGCACCCACCTCTTGGACTGGATCCAGCCCGTGACCCATTTCTGAGGCCGAAAATCTAAATGTCGCACTTTGACCGAGGTACCTAGTGACCAAATTTTAGGACATCTACCTAGGTGGCAATTATGGGTTGTAATTTCACCTTGATCAGATTTTGTGTGGCTATTGGGAATTATTGCCATCTCTTTCAGGATATGCACCCTCTAGCCCTCATTATAACTGATTATTTCATCCTTCACTAGTTCCTCTTCAGGTGGATTCAGACCCCACTATTGAGTGCTATTGGAAGGTCCAGTACTATTTGAGAGGATGGACGTTACATATTTATAGGACACGAGCCTTTGGTTTTTTTCTCTCCCAAGAAGACAAAAAACTACCTACCCACATGTATGTTACTTTGTCAATTGATTTATGTATTATTCTCTTGTGATTACATACGATCGTGAGATATATTGTGAAGGTCCAAAAATTATAAACAAAGACTCTGGTTCATTTATTTTTATCATCACTATTTTCACACATCCACTTTTCTAGTTGGATATCATAGGGGACCCACAGAATCCTCATCATTCCAGATGCTTGCTAAATCTCCCTCCTATTCTAGGGGAAGTTCCTAGTCTTTCCAACTATTCGCCTCCACCGTATCACACCCCTGTGAGTGCTACTATCTTGGGATTAGCTTTTATTGGTTCCACATTACTTGGGTCCACTTCCCAAGGGTAACTATCCACTCACTCTCCTTTACAGGGAAGCGGGGGAAAACTTCTTCCCAAGGGGGAAGTACAACCCCACCTAACCCCCCTCATGGGTCAGGTACATAGAACACTCACACCATGGGTGGAACTAATCCTCCACCACCACCCCAGATTCCCTAATTAGCTTCCTTCAACATACCAGATCTGACTAAGCTCACCAATGATCCTATATTGCATGACCCCAAATGGCCTACAATACCTACCAAACTACCTTCAGACATCCCCAAGTTTTAAGAAAAAGCGAGAGATGACCCGAACAACCATATCATGACCTTCCACTTATGGTTCTCTTCGAACAACATCATGGACAACTCTGTCTTATTGAGGTTATTCCAATGCACACTCACTAGCCCATCAGCCAAGTGGTATGTAGAAGAAAAATCTGGGTCCCATGCGACCTTTGAATCTTTGGCCAAAGCATTTTTTACCTTCTTTCAACTATCGATCCATCATGACAATGTTCTCGAACTGCTTTCATATTTTAAACAAACCTCCTCCACACACATCTCTGACCACATTCACAAATGGCTTCGGCAATGTAGTCTATGAACATTTGAAGCCACCAAGCAACAATGCCTAAATTGGTTTCTCAAATCATGTGTTTCCCTCCTTGCCAAGGATGTGGCTGACACCTTCCCCCAGTCTGAAGAAGAAGCCATCTGCAAGGCTCAATAGTTCAAACTCATTTATTCACAATCAAGATACTAATATATGGTACTACCTAATGCCTTGAAACTTGTGCCATTCGGCCAGGAAAAACTTGGGATGTCTCACTCCATATATGGATTGATTGGTACCAAAACACACCACAATCCACACCCCCAACAACCACCTATGTATGGACCACCGTAATATCCACCGGTATATGGAGGACCCCCTTACTATCCTCCTCCCCCTTATCAACAACCATACCTTGTTGCCCTTCATTCATCCATAAGTGGACCTCTGCCAGCACCCATAATATGCCCAGTTATCCAACCAAGTTATGGTACCCCCTCTACCTCAGCTTACACCCTAAGCACTAGTGAAAGTGTTATGCCTTCCTATGTACCCTACGGATCATTGCCACAAAATAATCCACACTTTCCATTTCCTAGCCCTCCACAGCCCATGGCTCCACCATAAGGACACCCACACATTGGGGTTAATTTTTTTCATCCCTCCCCATTCAACAATATCAAAATTTTGAACACATGAATACGGAAAATCCGACCCATCAGTCGAATAATGCCAAAAATAAAGGAAAAAATTGAAACAATAATAATCCAAGACTAGGTAGGAATCACCCCCAACAGAACCAACCTGCTGAGAGAAACCAGAATCAGGGGAACTAGAACCCCCAAGGGGGAAATCATAACAAATTCCAAGGGAATAATAACAACAATCTTCGAGAAAACTTCCCTTGTGCCCTTTGCGGATAGTATGGAAATTTTACTCACCATTTCCCTCAAATTGGTGACTTTAAACAGATGAAAGAATCTGGAAATGGACCACATCCCCCAGCACCACTTGCCCCTCAGTAGGCCCCACAAAAATATGTGCAACAACCACCCCCAGGCATGCTACAAAACCCTATTCCACACCAAGGGGTGATGAACACCCAACAAGAGATGCATTCTACCCCACCACAAATGGGAAAGTATCCAAACCTGGGCACTCCTACAGATCGCACTATCCTCCTCACTAGCAAGGAAGAAGTTATTCTACAAATGAAAAGTCATCAATACAACACACCCTTTGACTCTTCTCCCACAACCTTGGAAGCAGCCCCAGTCACAACTAGACCACCTTTTATTATTCCACACCATAATACTGAAACACCCCTTCATATTCCTCACATCCTATTGCGACGGAATGTCAACAACCCTCAGTCTAGGGTGGAACACAATTATAGTCTGGTCGATGACTTGGCACAATATCCTGCTGCCATGTTAGTTTTAGAAGTCCTTAAAACCTGTCCTACTCAATGGAAATAATTACTTTCTTCCCTGGGGGCAGTCGACCCTACTGACACTCAGCTCATCACCTTTGATCTTGATATTGGGGAACCTCGTCTCCCCACTCTGGTCGCGTTCCAAATACTAGTTAAAATCTGGAACATCACAGTTCATCGATGCATCATTGATGAAGGTGCATCCACATGCATCATGTCCAAAACTGTATGGAAGAAACTTGGCTCCCTCGAGCTTATACCATCTGCCATCACTCTAAGAGCTTATGATGGATGACCATCCTCTCTTGAAGGGCTCTTTCAAAATGTCCCCGTTGAACTCGGGGGAAAGACTATCCTTATTGACATTGAAGTTATCGATGCGCTGCTCAATTAAAACATCTTGTTCATACGTAGCTACATGTATGCTATGAAGGTTGTGGCCTCTTCTATGTTTTGCACAATGATTTTCCCCCACAATGGGAAGATCGTCACCATTGATCAAGTGTCACATTACGATCCCAACCCTTCCTCCGACATCGATAACATCTTACCCTTTGTCCACACTAATATCGATGCCTACCCACTCATTGGGATGGGTCCTAGAATTTTCAAAGACCAATCCTTGTTAGGGACATACCATGGATCACCATCGCTCATACATCCCTTAGCATAAGTCTGTATCATCTCATCCAATGGAACAGAAACTAGAGATACCCTTTGTCCCACAGAGGCTTCCTTACTATCTGACATCCCACTAGTCATAGAGCTCCTCCCTTAGGATTCCCTTGAGAACTCTCCAGCTACACTTGTTCTCAATTTCACCCTCCCCCAAGGCCACATTCTAGTTTTGGAAACAGTCCCCCAAGCCATTATCCAGATCCCCTTCTTTTATCCCCCACCGGGCGTACAAGCTTTCCAAGTAGCCACAACGCTTACCCTTCCCAATATGGTGCTGGAAATTCCAGTATGGTATCTACATCCACCTGAGATGGTCCCTTAAGGATCCCTTCCTCCCCAAACTGAAGTCATGCTAATGCAGATACCAGTCCTCACCCCCACCACACCACCCTCACCCCCACTCGCAAGCACCACTGCTACAACTGGGAGTAGAATGAAGAAGCGAGAGCCCACCACTCCACTTCCCCCCCAAGTTCAATTTCCTTGTGAACTATGCGAGAAATAAGGACACCCCACCAATCAATGTCCCTCTCTCCCTGAGTTACACAATTTAATTTGACTTCCTTGAGAAACCACATCACTCGTCGTACCACCCAACGCACCAAGTACTACCACCACGTCTCCAACCACCGGTACCATAGGGCTGTGAACCAAATTCATCTGTGCCATCTACTTAGAGTATGGCCATTACACCCACCATTGCCCCACGCTACCCCAATTTCAGCAGACACTAACGACAGTATGCCAGAGCTTCCAGCAAGAGTCTCCCCCATCCATGTCATCAAGTACTCCTGTCATGGAGATCCACTATGTCATGACTTCATTTAACGAATGAATGAGATGCCCTTTCTCTCTTTGTGAATCCATAGATCATTTCACATACCAATGTCCTACGATCCTTGAATACAGGCATCACCAAATGACCCTTATTCAAAATCCTACACCTACCTCATTTCCAGAGGTACTAGAGATTTCCCCTATTCCATCCCCTGATGTCGTCTATATCTGTTATAACCCTAATTTTCACCAGACATCCTTGTTATCACTGAAATTTCGTCTGCACATGGTTACAAGAAATCAGCATCGTCAAACAGTAATGAAGTCATTCATGGACTTGAATTAATACCACAGCATTCAAAAAAGGTCAAAAACTATACAAAGTAGTGAAAAATTGAAGAGCGCTTTACAGAAGTTGGGCGTGCGCGCACATGCGCGGAATAGGAACGTAGAAAGCGCGCATACGCGCACGATGCGCTCCTATTAGCGCAAAAATCCGCACACCTGCTAAACGATGCATTTATGAATGTGGTCGGCCTCCCAACCACTTATGGTTCAGCTCCCAAGCCGATTTGACCTCCAAATCCGAGCTGGATCCGAATGGTGGGCTAGTCAAAGACCTAATAATGCCCTAAATGGCCTCTTTTCACACTACAAAGGAGTTACACCATAACCCAATGCAATGCTATAAAAATCCATGAATGCACCTCATTTTCTTAAGGAATTCCAAGTAATGTTATGCTGCCTAGATTGTTTTAAGGACTCCATCCTTGACAAGAACACATTGGCACCATTTCATTGAGCAATCCACCTCTTCATTGAGTGGATTTGCAAAGAGTTCTTTCACCACCATTTTCATTTTATTTGTTGTAAGGAGAGCAAGCTTGTGAGGGTCCAAGAGCCTTCCCTTGGAGGAAGAAGGGACTCATAGTCCCCTTTCTTTTTGGTGCTTTGATTTCATCAATAGATCATCCTAAAAACATTGGTGACATGGGTCTTTTTGTTTTTGTTATCTCTATGTCCCTATGCTTATGATTTTAGTTTATATTAGTTTAATTCTTGCTTATAGTTTTGTTTTTCTTTCTCTAACTCTTTCCTCTACAGCTGTCCTGCTCAGCAAGACCCAACTGGGCATGCAAGCACCTCTTATTTTCTCACCAAGGTGACAAAAAAGGTGCAACAGATTAGCGACTCCACTGGGGAAAAGGTATCAAATTCCTCCCTCATTTGGGTTTATTTTTCTCTTCTTTTAGTTTGATTAACTTGCAGGTGCACAAATCGGCCTAGGCTGACCTGCCAACCATTCAATTCAAAGGAGAATTGAGAGAAATCCATCCATATTTTTCTTTCTCGGTCGTTTGTCACAGGTGTGTGGGTATTCCACCCCACAGATGTGCATCGTGCACGCATGCATTTAGCTAACAACCTTTCTCTGTGCACATGCACTTTCGGACATATCTTTGTTCGTGTGTCGGCGCTTTGTGCGCCTCTGTCTGCACTAGGGGCTGCGCATCTAAGCAAAATTTCACATTGTAAGTTGTTGGGATGTGGGGAAGGCTATTTGCCTTCTTAAAATTGATGTCAAGCATGCTCTAAAAAATGCACCACACTTAGTTCCCTCATCATATAAAGGGGTTAGTCAAGCACACATAGGCACTTAGGAGGATAAAAATCAATTTACCTTATTTTATTTTTGCCACATGGATGGCTTGTTTTGACTTACAATCTAAGGTGAAAATCATTTTTAATCACATCTAACTTACATTGGGACTAGAAACTGAATTACAATTGCTTAGTATGCTCTTCTCTCGCGCCTTCAAGCGACCTTGAGAATCAAAAAAAGATTGTTAAACAATTTCATCTCCCTTAACAAAGTTTAAAAACCCTTAGGAGAGGACAACGGCCCTTCTTGGGACCCCTCTTAGTTTTATTTTTCAAAACACATCTTAATATTGTAACGGGCCCATACATGCCCACATGCTACAAAGATAGGATAGTGTTTGAAATTTTACTTTCTTAGATCAAAACACTAGGGAAGTTTAAAGGTTTGTAACGGGCCCATACATGCCCACATGTTCAATCTAGGATAGTTTCAAGCTTTTCTTAGATTACATCACAATAGGGAGTTAAAGGATAGTAACGAACACACATGTCCACATACTAGCTTCCTAGGGCTTTTGAATTACGCAAGGTTGTACCAAAGGCACTTAGTTAATTAGGTAATCAAACTCTTGTAAGGACCAATCGAAGTCCACATGCAGCAAGGTGACATCTAATTTACTAAAAATTGGCACACTTTCACTCACACACAAAAGTCACTTATCACTCACATAGCTTCTTCTTGAAACGTGGAGG
>SNQJ01S0273602.1:0-11562 GCA_010110895.2 Picea sitchensis
TGAGGATTTTCCACTTTAGATAACTTGTAAATCTCTCCATCACGAAGTATGTTTAATATTATGTCTGGAAGTCTTTGTGAATTTCCACATCCCACCCATGGATTGGCCTCTAGTGTTACATGATCCCCATTTCTAGTCTTCCATACTAACTAGTTGCCTGCAAGTGGAAAGGCTTGTACCAGTGCCTTCAATACTATTGAGCTATTATTAAAATGTTTGATTATCTTTCTTACCCAATCAATCACAACAAGAGGTTCAATACTTTTGACATGCAACTTCCACAATTGTTTCTCAAATATTAGTTTGCATACATTTTTTGCAGTTAAGGCTTTCCCAAGGAAACAATATTTTTTAGCCCCTATCCACTTTCTTCCTTTGGTTTTCATAGATGTCTCCAATTAACCCATGGTATACCATTGTTTTCTTTATTTCTAGTCCATAAGAAATTGAAGACTTTCCTCCTAATTTTTTCAAGTACACATGTTGGAATATAAGCTAGAGGATACCAATATACAAGGATTGCTTCAAGCACCTATTCAACTAGAGTTTAACTCCCTCCTAGTGATGACCATGTATTATGCCACATTATGACCCTTTTATCAATTTATCAATGAGAAAATTCCAATATTTAATCCCAAATCCATTTGGTTTCAATAAAACCCCTTGGTATTTAATACCTACACGTGGATCGATTTTCTAGAAAGGGAAAGTCTATTGGATCATTTTTTCACGTTCTTTCTCTAATCTATAGAAGGACATTGAATATTTTAACATGTTCACTTCCATTTCCATTGCTATACAATAAGTGTCTGAAATCTCTTTTAGTCTGTTGGATTTGTAATATCCTAGATCCTTAGATTTGGATATCAACTACTACTTTTTGGATTTATACTACATATATGATACAATAGGGGTTTCTTACTGAGTTTATTAGGTTTATGGATGTGTTTAATTGGTTTTATAATCTCATGCAAAGCATGCATAGTATTTCGGGTCCATAATAACACTTATTGTATTTATTAATCAACAACAAATTAAAAAACATTGAAATATTGAAATCAAGCTAAAAAACTCTTCAGTTGGATCTCTACAGAGATAGATCTAATCTATAATAAAAGGAAGGTAGAGTAGAATATCAATCTATAACATATGCCAGTAGATCTATAACATGCAAGTCATATATGTTGCATGCATGGGAGAAAACACAACATGCACTCTAGAATACGTTGCCAAACTGATGGATCTGACAAGCAACAAAGAACTGATAGAAATACTTCCTCAAAATCTAATGAAATTTGTATCCAAGGGGTCATCCCCCTCCCTATACAACTCACCCTGACTCAAGAGTAAGTCGTTATCCCTCTGGAAGCTTGTTGCTGCACTGTCGGACCTCTGAATCAACTACTAGAATCCCCACACATTAGCCACTGGTGAAAATGACACCCTTAATGAAATAACCGTAAGAAAATGATGGGATCTATCCAAATGGAAGTGCCCTAACTCCCTCTCAATTGTGTTTCAAGGTTTTTGGTTTGCCCTGCTTCTCCAAGCCTAACTATCTATCCATATGGTGAATCCTCCTCCAAAACCTCATGTTGCCAAGATAAATCCACGCTATATCTCTGAACTGAATCTGCTTCAATCCTGAACCTATAACTAATGTGAATCCTTGAGGAAGGATCCAATCCTACACTCTGAATAATGATGCAGAATATGAGTGATTCTTCTGATGGATTGGGGTGTGTCTTTCAACACTGAAATCTATCAATGGTGGTGGTTTCCTCCAGAAATCCACAAAACATCAAAAAGTCACCCAACTTCTCCTTAGGTGTCCAATTCTCAATAATGAAGGGATTAGGTCACTTTTCCTCCTTTATACTCATCCCTCATCTAATTCCACGTTCACTTTAATCAATTAAGTGATTTTTCCTAAGTTTTATCTTTAATGATCACTTAAGTCATTAAAAACACCTTTTTCTCCTTTTTACTGTCTAATGCCACTTTCACTTTAGACTTTTTGGTTAAATGACATCAAATAAAGGTGTTATTCCCTTTTCTCCTCTCGACTATAGTCTATGGGAACATATAGACTACTAAGTCTCTCCCTGCTGGAGTCATCATCGAGAAAGGGACATTACATTGCTCCCTTCCCAAGATTGCTTGTCCCCAAGCAACATCAAGTTGGGGTGCTCTAGGATCTGATCTCCTTCCCATGTGGCATCCTCGACAGGTAGTCCCCTCCACCCGACTAAGCACTCCTTGATGATACGAATACTCAATATTCACTCCATGTTCTCCAAGACCTCTTCTGGCACCAGTTCCAACTAACCCTCCTCATCCAACGGTTGAAAATCCTCATAAGTGGTAATATGTTGTCCCACTGCCTTTTTGAGGCAAGAAACATGGAACAGATTATGGATCATGCTTCCTTCCGGTAGCTCTAACTCGTAATCCACTTCACCCACCCTCTTGGTGATCTTGTATGGTGTATATAATTGGTTTTAAGCTTTTCTACTCTGCTTCTCTTCAAGGAAGACTATCTGTATGATTACAACCTCAAGAATACTAAGTCCCCCACCTCAAAACTGCGCTCTACTTGATGTTTGTCTACATATATTTTTTGTTTATTCTATGTCGCTTGTAAATTTTTGTGTGTCTACTCTAACTTGTTCTACTGACAAGTGACACACTCTTGGATGTGTTTCAACACATCGTACTTGAGACCCTTCCATGAGAATCTCTCCCTGACCTATCTGTATGTTTTGAAATATCCCTGGTGATCTACTAATGGTGAATCATGAACTGCTACCAAAATATTTCTCTTGAGTTTAGATTCTGGAACTAAGTAGATTCGGTCCTTATAGAAGATGAACTCATCTAATACTATGTACCTCTCATCCACAACTTTCCCATCCAACACCTCACAGGTGAATTTATTTTTTGAGTATTCCACTAATAAATGAGCTTTCTAGTCCGTAGAGATATCCATCAATGAGAAACTCGTTGGTCTCCTCGATAAGGCATCTGCTATGACATTTTTCTTGCCTTTTACATATTAAATGTCAAATTCAAAGGCTTGGGCCTTGGTGACCCATTTATGTTTCTTTTCACTATGGTATTTGTGTTCTAGTAAATACTGCAAGCTGTTATGATCGGTTTTTACCACAAATCTGTTGCACACTAAATATTTATGAATTTGGTTAAGGCATGCATGATAGCTAGCATTTCCTTGTGGTAGATGGAATAGATCCTTTCTGGTTCCTTGAGCTTCCTACTCTCCAAGACTATGGGGTGGCCTCCCTGCATCAATACTGCTTCAATTACCTCCCGTGACGCGTCACATTCTAATACAAATGACCATGTGAAGTCGGGAAGTGCCAATACTGGGCACATGCTCATCACTTCCTTCATCTTTTCAAAAGTCTTTTGCATTCTTAGATCCAGTTGAAAACCCCCTTCTTAGTCAAATCTATGAGTGGTGCCCCCAACTGTGAAAACCCCTTCACAAACCTCTTGCAGTAACTACATAACCCAAAGAAACCTCTCAACTCTTTGATTTTCCTAGGTGTTGGCCAATCCAAAATGGCCCTGATCTTCTCTTGGTGTACCTGCACCCCCTTCTCGTGGATGATGTGGCCTAGGTACAAAAGTTCTCTCATACAAAATTCACACTTGGGTTCTTTGGCATAGAGTGATTTAGACTGCATGATGCTCAGTACCTCATCTAAGTGCTTCAGATGTTCTTCCCAAGTCTTGTTGTATATCAATATGTCATCAAAGAAGACCAAAAGATACTTCCGCAACTTATCTATGAAAATATGGTTCATGCAAGATTGGAAGGTTGTTGGTGCATTAGTCAACCCGAAGGGCATGACCAAAAACTTGAAATGCCCAAAGTGGCACCTGAACGTTGTCTTCTCAATATCTTGCTCCCTGCTGTTAATCCGATGGTATCCTGAGCGAAGATCTATCTTTGAGAAGTAGACTGCCCCATGTAATTCATCCAACAACTCATCGATGCGTGGTATGGGGTATATATTTTTTATTGTTTTCTTGTTGATCGCACGATAGTCTATGCACCTCCTCAATGTACCATCCTTCTTCCTGACCAATACCACAGAAAAAATGAATGGAGTAGTACTAGGCCTCATGTGTCCCATCTCAAGCAATTCCTTGATTGCTTTTTTGATCTCATCGTTGAAACTCCTAGGATTCCTGTATGGTGTAGTGATCATTAGTGTCGCACCCTCCTCCATCTCAATCATGTGCTCAATTCCTCTTTCAGGCGATCAACTTGGGGGTATCAGTCCAAATACTGGCTCATACTGACTTAGTAATTCCTTGATCTATGTCTGATAACTCTGTCTACTGTCCGATTCTTTCTATGTGGTATTAAAGAATTATGTAGCATATGACACATCCCCGTGTCTGAAAATCCTCTCCATCCACTTTTTCGATACCATCCTGGGTGCTCCTATAGACATGCCCCTCAATACCACCTTCAAACTATTCACATCGTTGAAGCTCATCACCAAGATTTGATAATTGGTAGTAATCTTTCTCGGTGAGTACATCCACTGAATGCCCAATACAACATCCGTCTCTGATAAGTCAACTATATAAAAGGTGTTTATCAAAGTGTAGTTACCTAATTTAACTTTGAGATCTGGTACCATGTCTAAATATTCCATGGTGTATCCATCTGCCACTACTACAATGAAACCCTCAAACTCCTATGTAGGCAATCCTCTCCTGGCTACTAATGTTGCGTCGATAAAATTATGGGTTGCCCCACCATATACTAGTGTCATGACACATTGTTCCTAGATGAGTCCTTTGAGCCTAATGGTATCATATCTGGGTATTCCCAAAAGGGTCACTGTGACTCCACCCTTCACTCGTAGTCATGGTTTTGCTTTCCCACATGGTTGTGGTTTCTTTGGAGGTCGTCCCTCCTCATGTGCATGCTCCTTCTCTGAATTGGAATAATCATTGTCTGGTGTAGGTCTGATCTCCTCCTCCTCCTCCTCATTGTCTGATGCTACCTCTATGTAATGAACTTTCCCCTTGCCCATGCACTTGTGGCATGGGACCCACGACTCTCTACAAGTGAAGCACAACTTCTTCCTCATAAGCTCACGACTGGTCTTATCATCAAGTTTTTATTTACCCTTCCATTCCCTTTGAGGGTTTCTTTGATCCTTGTTATTTTGTGGAACAAAGGGTTTTGAAAAGGTTCTTGTTTTTTTCACTAAGTCTTCCATATCTCTAGTGCGTAGAATGACATCCTGTAGGGTGCAAGGTTTGAAGGCCTTCACCCAACATCTCAATGGTTCGATGAACCCTTTTGTAAAGAGCATCACCAATCTATGCTTAGATATGTCAGTCACTGCTACAACCTTCCTCTCGAACTCTACAATGAAGCACTCGACTGATCTGGTCTATTGCAACTATGTCAAGTCTATGAAGTGAAGCTCTAGATCCCTCTAATCAAATCTCCCCATCAACCTCTAAGTGAACTCCATGTAGGATGTGATACAATTGTGACCCCAAGGTCACCAATCCATGATGCCACCACTCGTGGGCTTCCACCTCCAAGTGTAACATGGTTAAGCTTATAACTTCTGATTCTATCATTTGATTAAGCTTGGAGTATGTGTCAAGCTTTTGCACCCATGCCTGAGCTAAATACCTAGTATCTCAATCAAAAGAGGGGATCGTCAGTTTCCTAACTTTCTTGATAAAATTCATGTTATGGAGTTGCATGTTACCCCTCTGTGCTTCTTTGGGCATGTTTCAATATCTGATCAAACAATAGTCCATCAAGCTCATATCAACATTGAATTCCAGGCCTAGTGCCAATTAATCTCCCAAACACTCTACGAATGAATCTCCCGGTCCTGTCTGCCCCTGTCTTGGTTTTCCAATCTATTGTTCTCCCTGATACTGAGGGTAAAATGGTCTGGGAATTTTTCTCGCTGAAGTATATGTACGAGTGGGTGACTGATGTCCACTCAACCCTGCTTGGTTCTCACTAGAACCACTCGCTCCTTATACTTCTTTTGTACAAATTGTGCCCAAGTTGTTCTGGATCATCTGTGAACTGATTGCCATCTGTTTTATGGAATTCATCATGTCCGTTTGTCCTCTGGTGAGATAATTCAATATAGCTTTGGTATTGTCATAAGGGATCTTTGAGTCTTTCCCACTTCCCTCTATAAAGTTGTTTCTAACACCCATCTCTCTCTTTTACGCTGCTTGTATCTCTAAGCTGATAAGATCTCTTTCCTCTTCCTTTGCTTCTGTATCTGAGTGGATGTGGAAGGGGGTGTAGTCTTCTCTGTTTCTGTCCCTTCTTTCTCTATTGTGAACCCTATGGTACTAAACATACTCGTCTCTTATGTGACCCCTTCCCTCTAAGTACTATTCACATGTTCACGGAATCATGTAGTCATGAGTCAAGCGTTTCCTCACATGTTGGGAAGAAGAATGCTTTGATACCAGTGTAATATTCCAAATCCTTGGATCTTGATATCAACTACTACTTTTTGGATTTCTATTGCAGATTTGATACACTAGGGGTTTCTGACTGAGTTTATTAGGTTTGTGGATGCGTTTAATTGGTTTTATAATCTCATGTGAAGCATTCATAGTATTTTGGATCCATAATCAAACTCATTGTATTTATTAATCAACAACAAATTATAAAACACTGAAATACTGAAATCAAGCTAAAAAACTCTTCAGTTGGATCTCTATAGAGATAGCTCTAATGTGTAATCCAAAGAATATAGAGTAGAATACCGAGCTATAAGATACACTTGTAGATCTATAACATGCAAGTCAGATCTATTGCATGCATGGGAGAAAACGTTGCATGCACTCCAGAATACCCTGCCAAACTGCTAGATCTGACGGGAAACTGAGAAATGATAGCAATAATCTTGGAATCTGATGAAATATGTCTCCAAGGGGTCGCCCCTCTCCCTAGACAACTCGCCCTGGCTCAAGAGTAAGTCGTTATCCATCTGGAATCTTGTTGCCGCACTGTCGGAACTATAAATCAACTACTAGAATCTCCACACATTGGATACTGGTGAAAAATTATGCCCTTAGTAAAATAATCATAAGAAAATGATGGGATATGTCCCAATGGAAGCAACCTAGCTCCCTATCAACTAGGTTTCAAGGGTTTTGGTTCAACATGTTTCTCCAAGCCTAGCGATCTATCTGTATGGTCAATCCTCCTCTAGAACCTCATGCTGCCAAGCTAAATCCATGCTATATCTATGATCTGAATCTGCCTGAATCCTAAGCTTGTAACTGACTTCTCCTCTGGTGTCCAATTCTCAATTCAATTCTCAATAATGATGAAATTAGGTCGCTTTTCCTCCTTTATACTCATCCCTCATCTAATCCCATGTTCACTTTAATTAATTAACTAAATTTTCCTAAGTTTTATCTTTAATAATCACTTAAGTCATTTAAAACACCTTTTTCTCCTTTTTACTATTTAATGTCACTTTCACGTTAGACTTTTTGGTTAAATGACATCAAATAAAGGTGCTATTCCCCTTTCTCCTCTCGACTATAGTCTACGGGAACATACAGATTACTAAGTCACTCCTTGCTAGAGTCATCATTGGGAAAGGGACATTACAAGATTCCTTAGAGACCCATTGTTAAACAACAACACAACATCAACAAACAATAAAAGAGTTAGAGCTATGGTTCTACCTATTTTTATTGATTGATCCTATTCTCCTTTCTTCTCGTAGTGGTATGCTCAAACCTTTTACAAAGAAGAGGAATATGATAGGATATAATGATCATTCTTGCCTCAACCCTTTGGAAGCAATGGGATTTTTTGATGTTGATCCATTTATTAGAACATGAGATCCAGGTAATACATCCCATTATTCAATTCACCACCTATAGAGTATAACTTATATGCCTTAACATGAGCCTTAGGTACTTCAAACTTGTTCTGTCATATGACTTAGATAGATCCAATTTGATGATCAAGATTGAAATATTCTTTGTTTTGATAGTGTGTAGACCCTCATGGGCTACTCCAATAACATCATGGATCTATCTCCTATCGAGTCTCATGAAATGGAATCAAAGAAGATTTTTTTTATCCTTGGAGCTATCACTTTTGCAATTGATTTTATACAATAGATGCATAATGACATTAGTTTGAATTCATCACAAGATTAAGGATTGTATTTTTTGGGAATAAGAGCTATGAATGCAGAATTGATAACCATAGAGACATGTCTAAATGTTTTTATCGCCTTGACTACTCTTAATAAGTCCTCCTCTATCATTTCATAGAAACCAAGGAAGAACTCAATTGTCCACCCATTAGGACCAAAACTTTTGTCCTTTGAAAATAGTCCAAAACATATTTGAGTTCTTCTTATTAAACTTCCTTTAATAATATTTCGTATACATCGTCATCTATTATCCTGGGAAAGTAAGTAGTTAGCTTTAGTATTTCAACAATATTGGATCTTATTAAAATATGAAACCCTAGTTTTGTGAGATCAAAAAATGTTCTTGCCTAGGTTCCATCCTCCTTTGTGATTTCCAAAGTTGTACTTATATTTCTCATATGGTTTATATAATTATGGAAAAACATTGTTTTCATCTCCACTTTCGAGCAAAAAAAAACCTACTTTTATTCTTCGTTGTTGCTTCTTTTTTCTACCAACAAACCTTTTTGGTTTTTTCTAATGCTCCCAATCTTCCTTTGGATTTTTTGGTAAAAAACCCTTCCTCATCAATCTCATATAAATTCATGATATGTTCATCCACTGAGATCATATATTGTTCCATTTTTTTGTTTATTGTGAGCCTCGAACTAGACTACTCTTTTAACTCTATTCAATCTAGAAGCAAATTTATGGTGTACTGTTTCCCTTAATGATTCATCATAGCATATCCACTCCGACTTAACCAAAATTTCAAATACTTCCACCTTAAGCCAAGCAAGGTTGACCTTAAAAAGGCTAGATGGTTTCTTATCTCTTTTTTTTTCAATTTGTAACAAGATCAATAGATGATTTGACTCAACCCTTAAGCCAAGCCATGACTTGATTTTTTCATCATTTGACATGATTATCTCAAATACAAGGGATCTATCCAGTGATATGAAATTAGCGCTAAAGACTTCTTTTAAATCAATTCCACTAATTCATATTCTTAAAACCATCTTCTCAATTAATTAAAAATCAACATTTAAGAACTAAAATTTAAAACCATAATTGAAGTAACATAGGAAAAACTCAGCAAATTGATAACAGAGTTTACTCATATGGAATATGTCTCCAGGTCCGCTTCAATTAATGATTTGATCCATTAAAAAGGGTGCAAATACATCATTTCATGTTTTACATCGATTAATAGCCCCAATCTGCAAAAACTATCTTTGATGTTCTGTAGGAAGATAACAATGGCTTCTTCTTGCAATCAATGATATCAGGCTTGCCTTATTCTCCCGATGAAGGGGATCTCTGTTGTCGATATCCAAGAGATAGGGTGTAAAGAACTATTACCACTCACTCATACACATGTGGAATACCATCCAATTATAATTTCTTTTGGATTTGCTTGATAGTGCACGCCATACATAGTACGATGGTAGTCAATATCCATTGCAATATGATCAAAGGACTCATTGTGAGGAACATAGTAGGAATTGTGAATGTCCATGGTGCTTCCAATAGAGATAGAACATAAGAGGGTTCTGATGATATAGTCGAACTAGTTCTTACACCTCACGAAGGATTCGTATATATATTGAAGAACACTGCCGAATGCAACCTAGTCGTTAAGCTTGTTGAGGACAAGGGTATCTGTACCACCGTTTGCCCATTTACCATTTATGATTCTCTTCATAAACTTGTAGAAGAGATCCCTCTAAATATCCACACGGTTATGGAGATAGGGGTCAAATCCCCTAAAATTCGAATGTTGCTTCACTAGTGTCAGGATTGTCATCAAAGATTTATCAGATGCTTCTCTCATAACAAATGTTTGGGTCGAGGAGAAGCTTCTAGAGGGCCATACAATGAAGTTGGATGCACGATCTCAGGGTTTGATCTCAACTACTTGCGATTACCATTATTGTTTGAATACAGAAAATGCATGTGGATTTCTTCTGGAAGCAAATCAACATGTCTTTGCTTGGTTGGCATGAAATTTGTTTTAAAATCAATCTGGGCGCTGATTTTTTTATGAAGATTGAGGCCATCGGATTGGTGGGAATCCTCTTGAATCACTCCTACCCACAAAGAATATTTTGGACCACCAAAGTTTGGTTTCATTTAGAAAATAAGTGAGGGTATAAATCCCTCAATTTTTTTGTTTCCATCCATCGTGCTTTACTTGGATGCATTCCTTTTAGACCCACATGAAGATACTTAACACCACCTCTTCACGTAGTCCTAATATTTCTGTTAAGAGTAACATCTTCCCGTAACTCATCAAGATATTAAGGAGCAAAATATTCAACAAAACGAATTTGAACATTCTTACCTTGATCCATGATCATAGGAGGCTCATATAGTTTCAAGTTTTCAACATTAACCATGGAATACATCTGCATACATGGAGGTAACTCCAACCGAAAAACATCACCACCAATATTTTCCAAAAATTTAAATGGACCATACCTAATTGGATTGATCTTTTTACCTTCACCTTTAAGGCGCTCTTCACTATTGTTTAGCCAAACTTGATCACCAACTTGGAAGTCACGATCAACCCGATGCTTTTCATGCCTAGCATTATACTTGGCTTGGCTCTTTTCCAATTGTTCCTGTGTGAATTGATGAACCAATTAGATATTTTGAATGAACTTATTGGCTTTGTCTGCAACATTACATCCATTTGCTATTGAATCTTGCCTAAGAGTGAAGTCCAAAGGAGACTTAGGAAAATATCAAAAACACGTCTCAAAAAAGAATCTTTGTGTAGAAGAATGTATGGCACGATTATAGGCATGTTATACATAATAAAATTGTTCATCCCAAAGCTTAGGATGCTTATTACAATATCCTCAAAGTAAGTGTATCGCTTTCCTATTAACCACTTATGTTTGTCCATTGGTATGTGGATGAAAAGTAGTTCTATTATGAAGCTTAGTGTCCATTAATCCCCACAAAGTTGACCAAAATTTCCCAAGAAAGTGGGAGTCTTGATCAGATACAATGGATGTGGGCAAACGGAAATGAACCCAAACATGCCGAAAGAAAAAATGTCTAGTCCCTTCTCCTGTTACTTGTTTCTTACAAGGCGCCAAAACACACCTTTTGATAAATCTATCCACAACAACATATAGATAATCATGACCTTTACCGGACATAGGAAAACCCCCTACAAAATCCATAGACACACTTTCCATGGATGAGAAGGTACATGAAGTGGCATATACAAACCCAATTTTATGTTACTTGGTTTTCTAGTGGCACACATCACACACCCTCTTACATATTTGGACATAGTTCCATACATTTGAGGCCAATAACAATAGCGTTGTAGCTGAGATATTGTTTT
>SNQJ01S0273603.1:0-11562 GCA_010110895.2 Picea sitchensis
GCTCATTCGAATGCATGATAAGTTGTTCTTCTCATTAGCCATCCTCAGTTATCCCATTGATCCACACACATTGATTATTGATTTCTTAAGTTACCAAGCATCCTTAGCTTACAACCCTAAGGAGTTTCTTGGAGTGATAACACAGTGCATATTGATTAAGTCATACAAATTATATCTTGTGTAAATTATTCATTATTCATTACGGTTAATGAGAATTCTTCTATTCTTTCTCTCCTTCTTCTTCTTTCTCAATTTATCTCTGCAAATGTGTGTAGTATTTCCTATCTAGATATATTATATGTATTTTAATCACATTTACATGGTATCAGAGCCAACGGACTGCTAAGAAAAAGCAACACCAAAAAATTTTGCAGGTACAAAAGATTGAAGACAGTGGAAAGATGGATTTCCAAAAAGAATTCATTCTTACACCTTACAACTACTTTGCATGGAAGGATAAAATAATCATACATATATGAACCATAGGATTGTACATAAACTTGAATACAGACACAAAACCGACATCATCCATAGAAAAATCCAAGTACTTAAATCGAATAGATGAAGCATTCATAACAATTTGCAATCTTATTTCTCCCGATCTCCTTTTTCACATATCTTCCTGTAAGACTCCCAATGAAGAATGGACCACCTTGGAAGGGATATTTGGAAAACATGATGAGATGAGGGGACACATTTTGGAGGTGGAATTGCTCACATTGGATACAAAAAGCTTCGATAATATCCAAGATTTCTTTACAAAATTCAAGGATTTACTGTCGCAACTCAAAGCTTGTGGGGTTGATAAATCTAAGGAGGAGAAACAAATGGTTCTCACCATTCTTTCCAAACTTGGTCCTAAATTCTCTGTGTTCATGTCCACATTCCATTCAGTCAAATTCTCCTTCGAAGCCACCTAGAAGATGCCTTCTCTTGAGGACTTTATCGAATCCCTGACACAAGAGAAAACCAAGCTCATCAACATGGGAAAAATCAAAGACCCAAAGGGGCATGCACTTACTGTGCAAGATGGCAGCCATCAATATCAGAAATATAAATATAAAGACAAAAGGAAAGATCATGCACATCCGAAGAAGGGAGGGTACAAAAAACCCTTCACCGATGCCTTCGGATCCAAAGGGGGAAAGGGAATAAAAGGGGATAAATGCACGTAATGTCACAAAGGATTCCATACAGAATCTTCATGCATGCAAAAAAAAATAGATATAATGTCTCAAATACTTTAGCAAAACAATCTTGGACATCGCATCCCCAAGGTTGCCAAGAATAAGAAGCCAGTAGATCAGAATCCCAAGAAAGGAAATTATAGACATGCCTTGATTGCCATCAACTCCTCTTTCGATGCTTGGATTGTAGATTCAGGAGCATCACATCACATGGTTGCCTCAAAAGTAGTCTATTCTTCATTGGATGCATGCAAAGGTCCACCTATTCTGATGGGGGACAACTATTCATTCGAAGTCACTGATAAAGGAAATTCGACAAAGGAAAGTCTTAGAGAGGTTTCGCGCCTTTAGATCTGATCCACAGTGACCTTATGGGTCCTTTTACACATCCATATATCAGAAAATTGAGGTTTGTTCTCATTTTTGTTGATGATTTATCATTTTTTACATGGATTTACTTTCTTAGGCAAAAATATGAGGTCTTTCAACAACTCAAAATTTTCAAATCCCTGGTTGAGACATAGTATGAAAAGAAGATAAAAGTCCTCTAAACTGATAACGAGGGAGAGTATGTCAATCATGAGATCCATAATATTTTCCATGAGCCAGGGATTCAGTTGCAGCACATAGTTCCCTATACTCTGCAGCAAAACAAAGTTGTTGAGCGAAAAAACAGATCTCTAAAGGAGATGGCATCTTGCATGTTGCATGCAAAGTCACTACCACAAAAACTATGGGCCGAAGCACTTAATTGTGCAACATACATTCAAAATAGATCTCCCCATAGATATGTCAAGGATAAGATCTCCTACGAGGCTTGGAGTGGCCTCAAACTAGAAGTGACCCACTTTCGTATTTTCGATTCACATGCATGGGCTCGGATTTCCTCTAGAAAGAGGAAGGCACTTGATCCACAGTGCACTGAGTGTATTTTTGTTGGGTACCTCGACGGTGTGAAGGGATATAGGATTATTGATATTTCCTCGGACTGGCTCATCATTGAGCGTAGTTTCCAATTTGAGGAAACTGTCTCGCATGTACCTCAGTAGTTGCATGCAGACACCTTCATTCTTCCACCTATCCGAGATAATGAGTATGCACATGTTGACTCTTCTTCAAATGAGAGTTCTAANCCAGATGCAGTTGCATAGCTAGAGCAGAGGCCCAAGTGGGCACATACTACTCTTCAGGATGTAGGGGATCTTGTTGGTGATCCAACCAATACTAGGAGGACTCAATTTGATTTCGAGGAGCCTCCTGTTACACTCACTGCCACTGAACCATTTCCCTCCGAGCATCTTTTCTTAGTTCAGTCTTCAGATCCACAGTCTTATGGTGAGGCTGCTAGAAATCCCTTTTGGGAATACGCCATGCAGGAGGAGTACAACTCCCTCCTCAAGAACCATACTTGGGATCTATTTCCCCTTCCTTTTGGGAGGAAAATTTTCATATGCAGGTGGGTCTACAGGACCAGGAGCGCAGTGGATGGACAAATTAGTAGATACAAAACTAATCTTGTTACCAAAGGCTTTAAGCAAGTGCATGGTATTGACTATGATGATCCCTTCACTCCAGTAGCAAATATGGATTCCATACGATTGGCACTTTCCATTGCGACAACCAAGGGATGGGAATTCCATCAGATAGACTTGAAGAATGCATTTCTTCATGGTAATCTCTCTAAGGAGATCTATATGGAGCAAACCCGGGGATTTATGCAAGACTCATATTTGGTTTGTGGACTGAAGAAGTATATTTATGGACTCAAGCAGGCTCCAAGGGCATGGTATGCCAAGATGGACTCCTACCTGTTGTCATAAAACTTTGTACATTGTAAATCAAACCCAAATGTCTACATGCTCAGAATGACTGATTCACTTCTACTCTTAGTTTTGTATGTTGATGATTTGTTGATCACCATTTTGCTCGAATTATTCCTGCAGTCAAGAGGATTCTACATGACAGGTTTTTGATGATGGGCATGGGTCCCCGACACTTCTTCCTTCGACCCAAGATCAGTTAGGATGCATTAGGCAACAAACTTTCTCAAGCCATGTATGCACGAGATCTCCTTGAGAGATTTCACATGACAAACTGCAATTCTGCTCTGACTCCTTTCCTATTAGGAGCCAAAATTGAGGATGGTGGGGAGACTCCATTGGTTGACAACAGATTGTACATACAAATAGTGGGTATCTTGTTGTATCTCACACAATCCAGACTAGACCACTCCTATGAAGTTGGTGCAGTTTCCAGGTTCATGCAGGAGCCGCATGAGCTACATTGGAAGGCTGCAAAGTGTATCCTTCGATACATACAGAGAACCATCACCTTTGGGATTAATTATGAAACAAACTCTACATTATATCTCATCGGGTTTACTGATTCTGACTCGGCTGGTGATAGCATTGATCGTAAGTCCACATATTGTTACTCAGTCAATATTGATTCCAGGCCTATCTATTGGTCGAGTAAGAAGCAAGCTTCCATTTCTCTATATTCAATCGAGGCAGAGTACAGAGGGGCAGTTAGCATAACCATTCAGGCTATGTGGCTACAAAATTCTCTTACTGAGTTGGGCATTCAGTTTCATCGGCCAATCGTCATCTGGTGTGACAACCATATCACTTTGAAGTTCCGCAGAGATCCAATTCAGAGGCAATAGATGAAGAACATTGAGATCCACATTCACTACATCCGATACTTATTACACAAGGGGATCATCAACCTACAGTTTTGTCCTTCAACAGAACAAACGCAGACATCTTCACCAAGACCTTCACTGAGAAAAAGTTCCATTCTCTGCGAAGTCATCTTGGAGTGAAGGACACAGTTGCCTAGCAACTGTAGTTCTTCTTTTTACANAGTGTATATTTTGTATTTGGTTACCTAACATGGCCTCATTGTTGGGACCCATTCTTTATTTTCATCATAGTGATGTTCAAGGGCGTGTTGAAGTTACTTCACACACACCTAGGATTTATTTTTCCTAAGGTTTTTCCTTGTTTATTAGTCATAATTAGTCATTATCTAGTCTCTTATATTTTAGGGGAGAATATTCCACCTAGAGAATATTCTCTTCACTTGACACTTCAATTTGACTAGTTGAGTTGAGTCTAGATGTTGCATTGGTTTTGTCACCATGCAACATTGGAATCATCACCATGCTAATGCGCACTTGCCTTGGGATCATTATTAGACTGGCACATTACCCTTGATTCATTGATCTACTCCTCACTACACTATGTTCAGTCAGTTAACTGAAGACTAGTTGACTAGTTAACTCAACTAGGTGGCAATTCACTCCCGTAACTACCTGAGAGACTAGACTAGGTGGCAGTTCACTCTCGTAACTGTTGGTGTGTCCAGATCACTCTAGACCACCACTATGGCACATTGGTTCTTCTCTAGTGCACATTGATTGAGTCATACAGAGTATATCTTGTGTAAATTATTCATTATTCATTATGGTTAATGAGAATTATTCTATTCTTTCTCTCCTTCTTCTTTCTCAATTTCTCTCTGCAAATGTGTGTAGTATTTTCTAGCTAGATCTATTCTATGTAGGTTCAACACATTTACACTGGTTGTATCTTTCTTCCACATTATTTAATACAGATATACTTTTTCTTTCCTATATGAACATTATTTTTCCATATTGTATGATTCCTTGGTCACGTACATAGTTTCATATCGAATAGACTTTGTTATTCTTGTCTTCGTAGGCTTGTGCTTCTTTGCAGATACTTCTCCATAAGCCTTACGACGGAGCTGGGATCACATTGGCGAGGTCAGGTCTACAACATTTAAAAGGTATGTTTTGGATCCTCTTCTTATTTGGCAATTGAAATCTAAGGAAATTTTAGTATATTGTCTTGTTTTGTTCTAGTTTCAAAGGGAAACTAGGGAGATCAGTTTGTGTCCATACTTACCGATTTGTCCAGAAACAACATTCCTTAGTAATTAAATGAAAAAAACAATATTTAATCATTATCACATCTTGAATTCAAGTAATAGGTTCACGAGGTCACAAGTTTAGGATACCATTGGTGTTATGCCTTAGCATGCATTTTCCATGGCTCTAAATATTAGAAGTTCCTTTGACACAATAAGATTCTTCTCATTCTTTGTATCTCTTTGATGACATTCCCCATTTTTATAGCTTAGATATTCTTTCTATTATGTATTACTTATCTTAAATTCAGACTTAGTATTTTATATATCTCATGAAGTTGCACTTTCAACAGGGATGATTTTAAGGATGGAAATTTATTTTAAAATGTAGAAACCTTAACGAATCTTACTAATCCTTCATATGTCAACTATAAATGTTTGGCCATATTTTTGTAAAAATATTCAAATTTCTAAGGATTTTATATAGTTTTTATAAAATTTTGGTGATTTTTAAGGTAAAATAATTTTATCCTATAGAATTTGGGCAAATCATTTTTAAAATAGAGAATCGTTTTTTTGTAAAAACCATGGAAAATTAGCCCATGAACGAAATTTAGCCCCTAAAATCATCCCTGACTTTAAGTTCCTATATCATATGTTATATTTTATTCATTTTAGCTTCATAAAATTTTGGTTATATATAATTTTAATTTTAATTAAGCATTTTTACATTACCTAATTGAATAGATGTATAATTTTGGAATCAAATGGTGGTTGTTCGTTATTTATTGTTGTTCCATAATCTGGAAATGTACGTGATAAGTGGTGCACCTATAAAAGTAGGAGGGTACATTTTTATAATGAATATAATTATATATAGAGTTTGCAATTTCAGTTTGACTCTTTTCTTTATATATATATATATATATATATATATATATATATATATTGTGGGGGGAACAATAAGGTATTTGAATGTGTCACTTTTATATGGCTTACTTTTATTTTTTTGGTGTATAAATATTTTCATTTATTACAAAATTACGTGACATAATGTGATATGATAATAATATCTCTTTAATCTAATGATGATGGTGGATATTAAAGGCATAATAACCACTGTGAAGTTATATTAATTAACATGAAAGTTTCAATTTTACATCTAATATGATGATGGTGGATATTAAAGGCATAATGACCAGTGTGAAGTTATATTAACTAACATGAAAGTTTCAAACTTATATTGTATGGATTTGTTGAACATCATCAGTGATATTTGTGTTAATAGTTTATGTCGAAGGCGAGGATTCTAGTGTTTTCTTTAGAATTGACTTGATATTAGTTACGCAATTGACTATAAATTTCTGTTAAATTTCTTATGTTTTACATTGTAAACTTTATATTTTATTTTTTATATAATAAAAAAAATTAATATTTCTGATCTCATTAGATAATACATCTGAAGTCTTATTGAAAATTTCCCAGTGAGTTTGTTCTTAAAATGCAATGTCTTCATTATATCCTAAGTTTCAAATGAATACATTTGAGGTCTTATTGCAAATTTTTCGATCTTCCCAGTGAGTTTGTTCCTAAAATGCAATGTCTTCATTATATCCTAAGTTTCAACTTGTTTTCTTTGCCAGTGCACATTAACACCTGCATTAATGCATTTGAATGTCAGGGTATATTTTGACAAATGTGGCCAAATACAACCATCGTAGCTCCACCGCCTAGACATCGTCACTTCATAAGATGGTCTTTCAATCCTGAAGTGGCCTTTCAAGCTTCAGCAGACGACCTTTCAAGATTCAACTGACACCACTGTTCCTTCCCTCCACCGCTTACTGCCTAGACATTGCGGCTTCATAAGATGTTCCTTCCCTCCACCGCCTAGACATTGTTGCTTCCCTCCACTACCTAGACATTGTTGCTTCATAAGATGTCCACTTCATAGGATGTCCTTTCGAGCTTGAGACTGCACCATTGTTCCTAGCCTCCGTCCCCACTTACTACACCACTGTGCAGTCTACCTTCTCCATCACCTTTTGGAATCCAAACTTATTCGAACTAGGATGCAGGTCCTATAGCTAGTTCCTACTATAGTAGAAGCCTTGAAAATCTTTCTTGTGGGTCTCAAATTTGACAAGAATTCATATTTCATCGTTCTCATATAGAACGCCTTGACTGGGCATCCATCCCATCCATGTTGTTGTCTGAATTTAGCTCTTAATCATTTTGGATCTCTAGGAATAGGAAAAGGAAGTAGTAGCAGTGGAAGAAGTGGGTTAGTACAACTTTGCATTAATCATTTTGGTTGATAGATGGGTTTTATCTATTCCTATCCCAACAACCGGTATGACCAAGCCCTGGAAGAACCTATTTGAACACATGATATGAAATGATCCTACTGAAAATGGAATGTTATCGGATGCTTACTGTATTTTTGATGGGGCAAGTTCCATCCATATTGCAGGCAGGAAGGCAGAACTGAGAAGGCAAGTCCTGAGGGAACCCTCGAATAAATACGTGGTCATCGATGTTCACAAATGTTCTCGACTAAACTATCAAATGCCTACCAAAAGTAGGCCCGAGCATGATCAGTCACGACCCGACGATTCTTTCACTCTCGGGAGATGGAAAGCAATCAAACGAATATACGACAAGAAGACAGAATCCCTGACTAAAGGGCCATTACACTGAGATACAACAGAAAATACAAATGAAGTGGGAAGAATAATGCAGGAACTCTCTTACCATACCTTGCTTACCATACCATAATAAGGAGAAGGAACGAATCTCCCTATCCTGAAAATAGGATCACAAATTGGGTTCTTTTGTTCATTTCCGTACACTCCCTGAGTCATTCTCTTCCATCGCAACACTCCTCGATCATCCTTATTTTGCAAAGCATATACACAAACAAACACATATAAGAGCAGAGTTATATCCAATATAAAAAATGAGATATTACAGTATGCTCTGAAACATGGTACAAGACATGAAGAAACAGACTATCTCTCTTGGAAGTTATAGCGACAGCAAGAGGAAAGCAACGACCAATGACCATTATACAAGAGAAAAGGGGTTTTTTTCTTAACCTACGTGTGCATTTGAATTTTGTGTGCATGAAGAATAATTTGAAGTGGTTCTTGCTGTCGGCAAAATCCATTGTCTCCGAGGAGTTCCAGACAATTAGAACGAGGAGAGAAAATTAATGGACACCGACATTTTCGCTTCTCGTATGTTGTCAAATGGGTTTCGTACTGCCCACGAAATACAAAAAGGAATGACTGCATTGCCTTTTCTATCTGGGAAGACAATTTGCCAAGAAATACAAAAGCATCATTGTTCCTTTGAAAACAATAAAAATACAGTGCTCACATCATGAGTGATGAGGATTTAGGAGAATCACTGGAATTTTCTGGTGAATCAAATACAATTTTTTTATTAACATGTTAAAGAATTTAATTGTTTTTATGTATCCTTTCTAAAGGGGCAGAACCAAAGGAACACAGATAGTAAAGAAAAAACATAAAATTGTATTTCTCAATTTGAATGAAATGCTTACATCGCCATGTTTTTATAGACAGTATGGAAGAGTCTGGAAGATCCAGAGCTTTCCCGAAACAATTGGAGTATTGGTGGAAAGGCGATGATGGAATTCTCTAGAAAACAATAGAAGCATCGATGGATGTCGGTGGAGAAGAGCCTTGAACTCTGTGTTGGTTGGTAGAAATTAATACTTCCAACACTCCCCCCTAATTTCTACCACTAATTACATCAATATTTATAATGCCCAATGCTTCTCTCAAATACTCAAATTGGTCTTGTGCTAAAGCCTTTGTAAATATGACACAAGTTGCTCCTTTGATCTGCAATGTCTCCTCCTTAACAAATACATGTCTTGGTTAGGTATTTATCTGATTCATGTCATCATATTTAGTTTCTGTCTTCGTATGGTTGGGATTCCTTCAATGTGCTCCCATTACAATGGTCAGGAACCATCACATCAAGTGGTTTCTAGTTGACCACAAACTTTGCTTACTGGTGGTTTTGGTTGACCATGAACCTTGCATGATGGAGAAATTGATTTACACCACATGCACTCACTTGAGTTTCATCCTCAAACATTTTTTTCTTCTTCTTTGTACCTTCATAACATTGATTAATGCTTGAACTTTTGCATCTTCCTTTCACACCTGCAAACAACTGATCATTGATGTCCATATAAAAAGAGATCCATCTACCGAGATACATGGGTACCATCCGCTGTACTCGCCAATTCTCTAGGTATCCTTTTCACGTACATGGTTCATCAATAAATTAGACTCCTTTAGTCATAACTTGGTCCCAACCAACTCACACTATGAGATTACTTAATCTCACATTCATCCCCTTAATCGAAGATCTAACTTCTTCAATCTCCATCAAACTTAGATACGAGTACACCTACCACCCTCGTACCTACCTAGTGGTTAATTCCACAGTTTGATGCCACATCAACTCTATTCCTAAGATGGATACACACTACATGATCACACTAATCCATGTAGGCCTGACTCAACAGGGCTTACTAAACACCTGGGGAATATAGTTGTCCTTGCCTATTGCTAAGCTTTACAACTTTGGACTAAAACCTCTTGGGGAATATAGCTTTCCTATGCCTATGGATAAGATTTACAACTCAAAAAAAAATCTAGGGTATCAGGTACTACCGATTATGCACCCCTTACATCACTTATCATTATAATAGATATCATTATAACATTTTATCACAGGTACAAGAAGCATTATTTACTAAATTCCCAAAATTATAAGTCCATTACATATGCCTATTTACGTCTCATCATTAATCATTACATAACTTCATTTGGAGTCTTCTTTGTCCTTTACCTCTTCCAACTAGAGTCTTTTCACCATCCATTTTTTTTCATCTTCTATCACCCTTTTGCATCATGAGTCTGTCTTTTATTGCTTCTTGCATCTTGTTTTTCCTTTCAATATTCTTTATGGATATGTTTCTTTTTGGAGTTGATCAAGATCCAACAAGACAACCTATGAAAATGGATTGGAAAACTTAATTGACACACCACTTGTCATTATTTTATATCACTTAACATTTGATTTGGACTCAACTTTTGACTAACCTAACAAACAAACTCTCACTTTAACTTTAACTAGCACTCATTTTGACTCTTCTTGAGATTAATGATTGTTGAGCTCCAATTTTGTCATATTTTATGCCATACAAATACACTTATCATTACACCTTCTCGCCGCATTTCGTCACTAATATATCCCTTATTACACCATAAACCTCCATTATCTCTTGTTATTCATCCTATGTGGTTAATACATAATTTTCCATATTTTTAATGATTAAAAGGTTGATTATACAATAGTTTTGTCAATGATGGTTTAATCCTATGTTTCTATGTCCAAGCAAAATTTTTTGTATTGTTCAGGTTCCATTATATGCATTTTCCATGTTCTGGTACTTGTATTGTTCCTGTTCTGGTACCCGCATTACAGGTCATCCGATACTCCAAGTCATTCGGTACCAGAAGGTTCTATAGCTAACCGGTACCTGCACAGTTATCCAGTACGCACACTCCATCTCATCCGGTACTCTACAGTGATCTGATACTAATTTTTCTCTCATCCGGTACCATCTTTTCACCTCTTCTGGTACCAGGTCTGCGCTTCATCCGGTACCAGCTCTCTGCCTCTTCCGATACTAGCTTCATCTAGTACCAGATTGTGCTTATTCTGGTACTAGCTCCATCCGGTATTACCATTTTGTTGGTATGGTACCCATAGTCGTGACTGTTTTCATCCGGTACTGAACCCCTGCATACAATATTCTAGTGCTAATTTTTCTAATTCGGTACCAACTCTTCTAATCCGGTACCAATTGTGCTAATCTGGTACTAGAAATAATTCTAGATTTTGGAAAGCTTCTAGAGGAAAATCAGGGACATGGGTTTTGTCGAGAGCCACATTTACATGCAAAAACATGTGGCAGAATTAACCCATATCACACGTGTGGACCTCCATCTCAGGGGGAATGATTCTGCCAAAATTAGTAAAAATCTTGAACTGCCAACTTGCGCCTCTATTTCTGTGTAGATGCTATCAAATCTAGAAATTCGAAGATATGGGTTTTGTCTAGAATATGGAAAATTGAGTACAATGTGGGAATTTTTTTTAAATTATAATTGGCTGGGAAGATATGGGTGGGGGCCTAACTCAAATCTGCCCAAATTGCAATAAAACCCAGATTTTTGAGGATTTTATCTAAAATTGTAAATTTGAAATCTGATCATTGGGATTCGATCCCATCCACTCATCAATGATTTTTAATATATAAATAAGCCTCATAGGGCTGTGAGAAAGAGTCATTAGTTTCATTGAAGATTTTGTAAATGAAAGATTTATTCTTGTGAGAAATGCTTAAGGAGTTGTTAGCCATGTAAAAACA
>SNQJ01S0273604.1:0-11562 GCA_010110895.2 Picea sitchensis
AGAATTGGTGCACTAGTTAGTAACCTCTTAAGCTTGATGAATGCAATATCACACTCTTATGTCCATTCATACCTGACCCCCCTACACTGCAAAGTGGTGATGGGTTTCAATTTTTTAGAGAACCCTTCCACAAATCTCTGATAATAACTCACTAGCCCCATGAAGCTTCTTACCTCATGAGCATTTTTCAATACTGGCCATTCTACAATGGCCTTTACCTTTTCTAGGTCCACAAAGATTCCTTCACCAGAAATGATATGACCTAAATAGTGAATTTTTTTCTGGAAGAAAGAACATTTCGACAACTTGCCATACAATTTGTTCTCTCTAAGGCATGACAACACCACTCGCAAGTGTTCCTCATGATATATTTCATTCTTGGAATATATGAGGATATAATCCATAAAGACCTGTACAAAGCGGTCTAAGTACTTTCAGAATACACCATTCACGAGGCTCATGAATACTACTGGTGCATTGGTCAAACCAAAAGGTACTACGACGAACTCGTAATGCCCAAACCGAGTTCGAAATTCATTTTTAGGAATATCTCCTTCCTTAATCCTTAATCGGTGATACCCTGATCGTAGATCAATTTTTTAGAACACTGCTGCTCCTTTCATCTGATCAAAGAGATCATCTATCTGTGGCATTGGGTACCTATTTTTCACTATAGCACAGTTCAAGTCCATGTAATCTATACACAGTCGTAAGGAACCATCCTTCTTCTTCCCAAAAATTACTAGTGCACCCCAAGGTGAGACACTAGGTCTTATTAGCCCTAACTTGAGTAGTTCCTTCAACTGCATCTGTAACTCACAAAGTTTTGGCACTGTCATCCTATACACAGTCTTGAAAATTGGCTCCACACTAGGTTTTATCTTAATGATAAAATCAAGCTCCCTCTCAAGAGGTAACCTTGTCAACTCTTTCTGAAAAACGTTTTTAAATTCCGACAATAGTGGGTACTGATCCAAGTAGGGTCCTTTCCCTTCATTGACTTCTTCCACTACATATAATAAAAAAACTTTCCTTATGCAATGTTTAACCTTCAGGTTCGAGATAAAGCATAGAAACACTTTCCTCCGTACACCATGGATCTCTACTAACCTTCCTTCATCGTCAATACAGAGCACCCTTTTTGTGAAACAATCAACTATAGCTCGATGAGATTATAACCAATCCATTCCGATGATTAGGTCCTACGTCCCCAGAGCAGTGATGTATACCTTCAACCTACTAGTACACACTCCCAGGTCTACTAGAAAATTATCAATGCTAGTTCCTATCGCTTGTTTTTCCCCTGAAGCCATCTCAACTTGTTTAAAGTCATCGTGCTCGTAGGCTACCAACCCACACTTTTATAATGCACAATGTGAAATGAAACTATCTGTAGCACCATAATCAAATAAAATTTTAACATTGACATGATTTAGCATACCTGATGACTCCACCACCATGGATTGATGTTCTGCCTGGCGATTATTAACAACTGCATAAATATGGTGGCTATCACTCACTCTTCCCATCAGGGCCTTTCCTTCTCTATGCACAAATCCTGCTTGTGACTCTGGGCAGTCACACTGGTAATGGGATCCTCCACACCCCCAACAAGTAACACGAGATGGAGCCTGTGCACTTACCTGTGATGGTATGTGAAATGAGTTCCTTCCCCTAGAGCCCCAACCCCTACTTGTTTCTCCCTGAGAAGGTCGTGGACCTTTCTGTGTTGTCAGTGATGACTGGGATGATGCACTCACTACCATTGAAATATCTGTAGAAACTGCTCTAGGTGCAACTCTATTTCCATAAGGAGGTGGCCTATAGCTTCCTCCCCTAGAGAAGGTCCTAGGGTCCTTCCCAACAAATCTCAGATGCCGTGGAAATGTTTATCTCATACCTCTATTTAAGCTCATATTCTCCTCTGCGTAACGAGCATTTTCAACTGCTTCGGCTACTGACGATGGTTTTCACATCCATACCATCTCCTTTATGTTAGGGTTTAACCCATACACAAAACATTCTTCCTGTCGTTGATCAATATCTATGTACAAGACATATTTTACTAACTCCATGAACCTAATCTCGTACTCTTCCACTGTTCTATTTCTCTGAACTAGAGCATGAAATTATACTACCTGTTGTTCCTTGTAGTACGCAGGAAAATATTTCCTCTGGAACCTTTCTTCAAAAATTTCCCATGAGACGGTGTCCGGGGTAAGGTGAAACTGCCTCTCCAGGTTACCCCACCAGTTCAAGGCACTGTACCTCAATTGAAAGATCATTATTTTATCCTTTGATGTTGAAGCATAGTCTCTTAAGGAGAAACATCGTGTCATTCCTTCCAACGATGCCTCTGCATGTTCACTTGCATGACCCCCAACAAACTATGGGAGTTTGATCTTCTATAGTTCTCTGGTAATGTCCCTTGGTGGAGGCCCTCCCTTTGAGTCCCTTGATGCTTCAAGGTTACCCACTCCATATGGTGGGGGTTTCACTTCGACATCTGCTGACTGACATCCCTTTAATGTCTCATTAATAGCCTCCAAAGAGCGCAAAATGAGAGCTAATTCAGGCGATGGTGGTGGCAGCGCTGACGTTGGCAGTCCTTGCGATGATGCCCCTCGACCTCGATTTTCTCGAGTCCTAACCATTTTAAAGGATTGAATTTGCATCAACTAAATGCTTATCAAGGAAGAGTTTTAAGGCATTCCACATTTGCTCAATTTATACTTGCAAACATAGGGTTAGGCGTAAGTTTTTTTTTTACTTGTCTGTAAACATACATTGCTCTCTTTAGGGTAAGTGGGTAAAGGTCGGGGTTGAAAGACTCTAAGCTTCGTAACTAGTTTGGGTAAGGTGATAACCCTCTTGCCTTGCTAGGTAAACTAACGTTGTGGGGCACTCGTCAATTACCCTTAGCTATCTCCTAAACATGTATTAAACCCCATATTTTAATTCTTATATCCTTATATGACTTATAATTGATTAATCAATTGCTTATTTAATAACGTTTCATAATCAATTAACTAAAATTTAATCATAATCCCTTTAATAACAATAATTATATTATATTATATTTATTTATTATTATTATTATTATTATTTTTTTAATTTTTAATTTTTATTTGGTCACCATCATCCTTGATGTGAGGATCTCCCAAAGAGACAAAGGGACTAAGATCACTAAATCACTAAATAACTCCTCAACATAGAATTCAATCCCCTCCAAATGCCGATCCCCGAATTTTCTTTGCGTCGACAAGTGTCTTCACGATAGGAAATATATCAAATATATGTGACATAATGTATATAGAGGTAAGTGGCCTAATGTTAACTTATGGTATTTTATATCTGTAAAAATTATGAAGTCGTGGGAGCCTTAACACCACTTTTTCGTAATTCAAATCAAACACAGCTGACCACGTGACTTAACCCTTCGGTCAAACACAACAACCCCGAGTTAAGTATAAAAAATATCTTTGCTAGATCTAGGGTTTGGCATCATTTCTGTTGTGCTCCTGACCACATCAGAGAGGAAAGGAGAGGAGCCGAGGGATTGAGGAGCTTTTATATCGTCAATTCGTCATGGGTAGTTTGGAAATTCCTTCGTACTAACTGGTTTCCAGTGTTTGTTTTCCCTACCCAAATTTGTTCTGTGTTGTATGCATAGTTAATCCCTATAGAGTTTATGTGGCTCTCGATCAACTGGAAACAATTTTTTTTTGTCTCCCAGTTCTGTTGAAGCTGAGAATTTCAAACGATTTAGAGGTATTTTGTTGTTTTAGTCCAGTAGTGAGGGTATTTAGGGTTTTTAGGCATCGGGTCTGGAATTTTTGAGGCTCAAATCGATGAAATCTGTTTATATTTGCAAGGGATTGTGAGTTTTATGAGGGTTTTAATATCTGGTTCTCTTTGTTTAGATTTGGTGTCAACTACTGCTTCTTTGGGGATTTTTCCCATTTGGGTTTTGTCCAGAAGTGTTGTTTTGGCTTTATCATGGAGCTTGTATGCTGTGTGTTGGTTGATGCATTATGTAATTCCCTCATGTGCTCCTCGATGGCTTAAATATTGGCTTGGACTTTCGTGCGCTCAGTCTTGAGACTTGAGGCTTGGACTTTGGCGCTCAGTCTTGAGACTTGACGCTTGGATTTTGGTGCTCAGTCTTGAGACTTGAGGCTTGGAATTTGGTGCTTAGTATTGAGACATGTAGTGCGTGGGACTTGCGTCCCTCCAGGTTCCTTATCCTCCTCCTCCATGGACTTGTGTGCACTCGATAACTCAATTTTTGGTTGACTTGTGGCTTCTCCATTCGACGTAGAGCACTATGAATGCCCCCTGTGGGATCCTCCCTTGTTATTTGGCGCTTATTATTGATTTGGAATATGTTGTTGTTGATGCTTGGTGTGTGGCATGACTCTGAACCTCAGAATTTGATGACTTAAAGTACTAGAGTATTTTGTAATAGGTTTTTGGTTGCTGCGTTGGCTAGGATGCATTGAACATATAATTTGTCCCTTGTGGGCTCCTCCCTTGATGACTTTGGGACTGGGATTTGTATTTTTTCATTGGCTCTGCCTATGCGGGTTCGAACCCTACTGTATACTTGTTGAGAAAACCAAAATCCCCCTTGTGGGCTCATCCTCTTTGTGGCTAAAGAGAGAAGAGAGGTTGAGTATCATAAGAGTTTTATGGTTGAAATAATGCAGCAGGATTCCATCTCGGTGAAGAAATCCAGGCGAGTGTCCAGACGTGGTAGTGGGAAGGGAAAAATCCAGGCGAATGTCCAGACGTGGTAGTGGTAGTGGGAATTTCTGATCGAAAAATTCCTTTTTCAAACTATTATACCAAACATTCTTTGTCAAGTTTCGGCAATGTGAATGCCTCCGTTTTAACAGTTGGTTGGACAATCTTTCTCATTATGTTCTCTTAGTTATAAATATATTCCTGGTACATGTGTTATATGATGTGTTGTATGATTATGTTCTCTTAGTTATATGTTCTCTTAGTCTTTTTCAATCTATTTTAACTTTCACTAATAAATATTAGCTTTGTGATCACAAAAAGAGGCACATGAAATACATTGGAGCTTCAAGCAATACATTGGTTAAAGGAATATAATGCAGTGGCTGCCTACTTTCATATTTTCACTCTGTTAAGAATGGATTAATGTCCTTGCCCAAACTTCATCTCCCTTTCTCTGATTTTGTAAAAAGCTAGGACTCTGTATAATGATCTAATATTGTATAACATAATAACTATAGTCTGAAAAAATAAATTCAAAATATTTACAAGTGCTCCAGCCAAAGATATCAACTGTAATACCTCGATGTGTGATTTATTTACCTCCATTCTCTTAGTTAACACATGTACATGTTTACAAAGAAAAAACCCCAGTGCTGTGGGTGGTCAAGCCCAGGTTTCAGTTTAGAAACCGGGCTCTGATACCATATGTAGAGCCTAGTTATTTTCAGGATTCAAAATAATTAAAAGTTTTTTAAAATCTCCTACTTTAATGACTACAATTTAGTTTAGGATTTCTTTCATGATTTTGTTATACTGGAATAAACCAAGAATCAACAAAAACAACATAATAATGATAACAACATAATAATATCAGTAGCAACAACATAATAATGACAACAACAACATAATACATACCTCCACCTGCAGGTTGGTTTATCTAGTCCCTATTCTGTCTGATCCTATTCTTTCCCAGACTGGATATTAACCTCCCAACCAACTAGAAACAACCTCTCTGGCTCCCTAGCTCCAAGAATCCTTGTGTTTTCATGGCCTCCGAGCCCAAAATTCCCAGCAACAATAGTGCCTTGTGAGAGTTCCCTAAAACTATTCTCCCAATTTCCTCCTCCTCCTCTATCTTTCAGAAAATTCTAAAAAAAAATCAGATCCCTCTTCTAAGTCCTCCCCTTCTTCCTTATCCTCCTCTCTCAAATCCCCCTCATTAATTCCCAACAACCTTATGCCCCCATTAATTCCCCAACAACATTATTCCCCCATTAATTACTTCACCCATCTTTTAATAAAAAAATAATAAAAGACTCATTAATATATTTTAATAATTAATTAAATTTAAATTAAAAACTATGATAAAATTAATCAATTTAGGTTGTTACATTCTTCCTCTTCCATGGATTTATATTCAAATATTATTTCCATATAGTGACTTCCTTATTGTGCAAAATGTGATCTACGGGATGAGCTCTAGAACTATTGAACATGTTGGGGCTTGTACCAATGAGTTAGGGGCACTCTCAATGTGTACTGGAGAAAAATTGAACTAGGTGTGCTGAGAATCTGATTGCGTTGCTTCACCAACAATGCTTTGGAACCATGATTCAATGAAATCAATTCTTGGTTGTTCAACAATACTAGTCTTTGATTGAATGAGGAGTTTCCAATCTAATAATACTTTCATCTTTCTCCTGATCATTGTTAGCATCCAAGATTATTGATTCATAAAAAATGTCTTGAAAATATTCTTCCTTCATGTAATGGAAATATTTCTCATCATTCTTCTTAAGATTCACTTCTTCCACCAATTCTTCTTTCAACCAATTTTCCTGTGTCTTTTCATCATTTGTTGCAAGGATGGAATCTTCTTGTGCATTTGGTGGAGGCTGCTCGATTTCATTCTCAAATTTGTTTCTTAAAAGATATTCATATAGAGTATAAGAAAGGTTGGAATATTCATTAGCTTATGTCCATATGGGAGAGGGTGGGTGGGAAAAATTTTCTGCAAATA
Organism: Picea sitchensis; assembly: GCA_010110895.2. Lineage (NCBI taxonomy): Eukaryota > Viridiplantae > Streptophyta > Pinopsida > Pinales > Pinaceae > Picea > Picea sitchensis. Next base: position 6,767 of record SNQJ01S0273604.1, read on the forward strand.
AATTTTCTAACACGTCCCAACCAGTAATGGTCCATGACAGTAGTGAATGGAACCATTCAAGAGCATCCCATCACAGAGTTTGTAAAAATATTTGACATGTAATGTTGTCTTCAGTGAGATAAAAAATTTCACATGCCCATTGGAATCTAAATAAATGATGCTCTGCATCTTCCAAAGTCTTCCCAAAGAATGTATAAATTTTTTCCATAGGAATGTTGGGCATATGAAATTTTTTTTCTGACAAATTTAAAGGGCCTTTATGTAATCACCGTCTTCTTTGTGCATGTGTTCCTTATATTGAATCTTGTAAATCCATTGATGGGATTTGTGAAGAGGGTAAAGGAGCATCATGATATGAAAGAAACTCCTAAGAGGATTCATAATATAATTCTTCTTGAAATTGTTGAATCCTTTCAATGGAATTTCCTAGGCTTTTAAAAGTTCTTTCAATGGGATCGCTAGGGAGTTCATTCTCCATAATATTTTTTGTTTCTTGAATCTTTTTGAGGTCATGTAAACATCTTTGAATAATATTTTTATAAACCTCATGCATCTAGAGAAAGCAACAATCTTCTTAAATCTTCTTTTCAAAACTTTGAACCATGGAGACTCTAGTTCCTCAATCTGATCTGAAACAGGGCCTCAAATATCCTGAAAATAAATTTCTCCCCAGTTGAGTCGCCAAAACTATTGATGTCTGAGTTTGTTTAGACCGAAACAACAACCTCATGAGGATATAAATCCCCTTGCGTTTTTATAGAGGAGGTACTCCTCTTTAATTTTTTCTATAAGATTTTCTTTGAATTCTTTCGGGACAATATATATAAATGGGAGATTGCTATATAGAAAACTCCGAAATATTTATCGCTCAATTAAGATAAAAAATGATAAATATACACCAATAGTTCGTAACAAAAGGACAAGGAACCTTCACTCATAAAATGTAAAATTGGAAGAAATAATATATACAAGTTATATATTATAGGAAATGAAAAACATATCTCACATTCATAAAATATTTTTGATCACATTTATAAGAAGAAAACAAATGGCCCATATATCATAGAACCTTAAAAGAGTTCTTCATTGAAATCAAACTAAGATTTTAATGAGTCAATTTCAAATATCTTATCCTCAAATACTTATAGTTCAAAGATACAGTGAAAATTAACCCCGAATTGGTTCTCTGGGATTTTTTCAAAAATAATAAAGTCTTTATAGTTTGATGAAAACTTATAGTGTTTTTCTAAAAGGAATGGGTTGGGGATCTCGTGGACGATAAAATAAAAGAAGAGAAGAGAATGGAGTCATTGAATCAAATCAAGAGAAAGGATGGACCTGGAAAGAAAAAGAAAGAAAGGATAAAACACCGATTATGTTCTTCAGGGAAAGAATAAACGTAACTAGATAATTTTTGATATAGAAAGAGAAAAAGTTGGGGATAAATGTGATCTTTATACTTACTGTGGTGAATCTCTCATGACTTCATTTGCTTGCTGATGCACCTTTTATATATTTATTTCCTGCGGTTATATGACCGGTATCAATTGCTTCCATTGGACCCTCAACAATCTTGATTAAAGCCCTTTTTAACTATTCTTCAATATATTGTCGCAAAGGAGCAACAATCACCTCTTGTTTGACTTTGATTTTGAACAATTCATTTTCATATTGTCTATGGTCAATTGAAATATTTTGCAATGCGATTTCAATATCCTCATTTATTTTCGCATATTATATAAGCCAATTATCAAGATCATCTTCAGTATATTCAATGATACTATTGAACTTCTCTACTGACAATTCTTTAATTTTTCCACACTTTCTTAGAATTGTTGTCTTGTTTGAAGCATTGAGTTTGAGATTAGATTTGGATCTTCTACTTCAATGGTGTTATCTTCAAGATCTAATCCAAGCAATTTAGAATAAGCTTCAACATTTTTGGATGTTAAGTCATTGATTTCATTTGATAACTCCCTTAATACATTAATTATTTGAATACAACATGCCTTTAGTTGTTTTATCACCTACAACATCTGAATTATTCATTGAAGACTTTTTCTGCTGAGATGCTGTAGAATGAGATTTGTTTTGGATAGGGTTCTGCTTTTGGAAATAATAGGAGACTGAATATTCTTTTCATTACAGGGTTTTACTTTCTTCTTATAATGATCTGTGGTAGTTATGATGGTTTCAATATCACCTACTTTCCTTTCAATACATTCAGCTGGAGGATCGTGGTTGTCTCCTTATTCTACAAATATAAAAGTATTAATAAGTGTATTATTGAATCCAAATGATACGATGCGATCATGAAAATGATGATTAGGGTAAAAACCCTTAATCTATGTTGTAAATTTCATGTTATATTGATCAAATTGTATAACATATTCATCAATTTTAGTAGTTTCTCTTAGAAATATTTCGTCGACCTTCCAAGGTAGTGGGATAAAATGTTTCTTCTTTTTCTCATAGAATAAATGCAACCATGACTTGTATTGCCTTGCCAATTCAACAATGAATATTTTGTATGGAACATAGTAAGGAAGATAAATCCATTTTTCATGAGAGAAATAAATCCCTATAATATTGTATTTTTCCATTTCTTCTACAATCTCCTTCTTATCCAGAAAAGTTAATGCTTCATATGATAGTCTAGATGTATTTTCTCCAAAGACCAACTTCTTAAAGATGGGCACAAATTCATTATATACTTCATAAAAGTAGTGAGTGACCTTTTGCCTCCATAGGGATTGATACCATATTGTGATTAGATGAACGTTACAATTTAACCTTTTCCCTATGTTCAATTCCTTGAAGATATGACAGTAAGTAATAGAGAATATCAAGTAGGAGGCCATGTAAAACTTCTTAGTGTCTTTAAAATTTGATAGTTGTGAAGAAATTTCGCTAGAGATAATTTTTCCCCAATACAAAATCACTTGTTCTTGAATTTTAAAATATAAGATATAAAGAGACAACCGATGAATGGTTTCTGTAGACTCTTTTCCTTTAATTCTAGTAAAAATCCATGCTACTTCTTGGTAGGGATTTTTCAATGAACTAACCTGAATTGTGGATATATCCTCTGGCATTGCTGAAGGATCTTCTAAGTATTCTTGTAGAAGCTCTAATTTGTTTTTATTCTCCTTAAGGAAACTTCTATCTTTGTCTCTTTTGAATGTTATAGTCGACTCTGGTAATTTTATCATATTCTCGAAATTTGAAGGCTCTGAAGAGATATGGGATCCGTTTTTTAGTATAATTTCCCTTCGATTTTGAATAAACTTGTTGATGCACCATGAGACTATGTCTTTGCAATCAAAAACTTCGAGAACACATCCAACTAGAGAAATAAATAATGTCCAAGTATTATTTTCATTCCTTTCTGGTAAAGGAAATGTTGTGAAATACCAATAAGATCTTGACCAATGAAAATTTTAGACTTCTCGTGCGAACAGGTTCAATGTGTGTCCACAAAACTGCTGCATTCTTATGACCATTCTAGTGTAGCTGGAAAAATTTGCATACAATTCCTTAGGATATTGAAATATAATCTTCTTTAGTAATATGACTTAAGTCCTTTTCGATGTAGAATTTAATAAAATTAAACGATATTACCTCGAGAAGTATGCAATCAATAACGACCTTTTCAGAATTCAATTAGCAGTTATTTTATGTAGGAATAACATTAAATATATATTGAGAAATGTGACAAATGTAATGGATATTGAATAGCGGGGTGTAGGGCATGGAGGAAATATGAGGATGAGTTTGCAAGTCTGGGAACCAGGGAACCCACGGTGAAAAGGAAATGAAGAATATTATATTTAAGGGCCATTATGAGGGTCACATAAATTTTGGTGTATTTTGGTGGTAGTGAAATTAAAAATAAGAGCAAGTGAACCCACGAGTCCGACAACACACGACCCCTGAGTCTGACAACCCGTGAACCCACTATAAAGGATATCAAGAAAATGGTTAAGTCTTGGTGAAATTTGTATGCAGTGGAGAAGAGAGGTGCATTTTTTATAACACATAGTTCTTTGGGAAAGAAAATACACCTGTCGTGAATGAACCTTCCATGACTAAAAAAAATTCTAAGTAAAAATATATAAGAAGAAAATAAGTATTAAGCTACAAACAAAATAACAATATCTTATATTATTATGAAATCTTAGACTAAACAATTTATTTCCTTAGATCCAAGATTAATCATTACTAGCTTATTGCTTAGCTTTATGAAAATAAATTAATACGAAAATGAAAGAACAAAAAAATATACACACCATCAACAAAAATGATCACAAGATATATCCTAGGAAACCTGATATGGGAGAAAACCTAGCTAGAAGGCAATGCCTATGCTCTACTCTATTTTCTTAAGTTATGAAATGCAAGTACAAAGAAAGGGACACTCAATATGGAATTGCATTTGACATTGTGACTTGGATGATTGCTAGATAATATCATACCTCCTCTTTTATGTTCTTAAAATACCACTCCTAGATGCTATGCTCAAATGTGGAACAATTGTTGGAATATTCACCAACACTGAGAGGGCGGGGGTGAATCAATATTGAGTAATTTTTACCACTTTTAATCAAAACATGTAATGATCAAGTTTATCAATCAGTTATCACTTATGATTGCATTCAATATATCATAAACATATAATCATAAAAAATGTATCACATCATAATCAAAGATACATAGTACACCATAGTTTTACGTGGAAACCCAAATGGGAGAAAACCACTGAATGCTTTCTTATATATCAAAATATTACATTCATA
>SNQJ01S0273605.1:0-11562 GCA_010110895.2 Picea sitchensis
CCAAGTGGAATAGGTGGGTGGCCACCAATATCCACCTGGATCATTCCTCCCCCCTTAGGAAGCAATGGTCCCCATTGTGTTGAGTTCCTCCATGAGATGAGGAAACTTCTACTGAACTTGCTCCTTGGTGAGCCACTTTCCCTGGTGAAGGAGTTGGCCTCCTTTGACAACTTGATATAGCTGGATCCTCTACTGGCGGGTTTTCCTAATCTGTGTGTCCATAATTCGATCATTTGTGGCTTGTTCCATGCGGTCTGGGTTTAACTCTGTTGGTGTGAGTTGTTTTTCCATGTCAGATGTGTCCAGTAGAGGTGGAAAGTAAGGTCAAAGGCGGTCCACATTGAACATTGGATGAAGACCAAGGAATGGTGGGATACTGAGCTCGAAGGAATTGTCCCCTACAGCCTTAGTGATGGTGTATGGCCCATATCGGAGCGGGCGAAGCTTGCGGTGAGGTCTAGCAAGGCACTCCTTCTGCAAATGTAGCCACACTTTGTCACCCACCTGGAAGTTATGTTGCACCTGATGTTGATCATGCCATTGTTTGTACTTAACATTGGCTCTATCCAATATGTCATGAACCTATTGGTGAATGTGTTGAATGCACTCAATGAAGTTGTTCTCCTTGGCAGCTTCAAACTGGACATGAGTTGAATCACCCTGAGTAGCTGCAAATGGTATGGCTGCGTCAATGGGACATAGTGGTTGGAATCCCAAGCCCACCTGAAAGGGGCTTTGGTCGGTCAAGCTATGGAGGGCCCGTTTATAGCTATGTTGTACATAGGGGAGGCTCTCATCCCATGTGTGGGGATTCTTTGAGTTGTACATGCACAAAATGTGTACGATCATCCTGTTGATGACCTCTGTCTGACCATCATTTTGGGGATGGAAAGCCATGGAATTGGTGAGCTTGGTGTCCATCATTGACCAGAGGATGGACCAAAATGTACTGAGGAACCTATTGTCCCAATCTGAGATGATAGACTATGGTTTTTGTAGGATAATTCAGTACATGCAGACAGTAATAGATCTCCCTAGATCCACCTGGATCTAGAACAAAGAAGGACAGGACATGACGCTTTCCCTAAGCAACTATCATTGAATTTACTACCAAAGGAGGAACGAGTGACATAACTTTATATCACTTATTTAGTTCTTTGTTGTTCCTACTTCACTCCAGTGCTCTTGCGAGATCAGATCCAAGACAACACAAACCAACCAAAGTGAAGATAGTAAAGTATATGCAATGACGACCTATGCATATGATCAAGGAATTATGCAATAAAATAAGAGTGATTTTATGGGAAAGGGACATGCCATTGTATTATGTTAATGTGAAAGTAGAAGATACAACCAAATCGCCTTGATGTTGCAAGATCCTTTCGGTGGTCCTTTGTTTCAACACACACACTTGCTACAAACTTGCATGAAGAAGATCCACTAAGGCTTGATGGACAAATGGAGGCCTCAAGAATCAATTCAAACAAGATTCCTCACACAATTCTGAATCTATTCTTTCATCAATTCTTTATTCAATTTTGCTTAACCTCTTCCTTGAGAAAGCCTTCATTATATAGGAGAAGGAGAGATGGTTAAAGGGATTAGGATGATCCCACTAAATTTGAGAAGTCAGTAGGATGCCAACCATGTGAATGCCAAATCATTTTCTAGAAGATCCTCTTCTAGAACCTTCGTAACTTCCTCTTCCTTTTAAGCTTTGAAACAGGTTTTCACCCTACCTATAGAGAAGATTTTGAACACCTTCCAAGTTAGGTATAGGGTTGCCTGCGAGAATCAAGATTCTCGCACCCTACAACATAGTCATCCTGTGAACTCATCTTAAAAATATGTTTTATGGAATAAGACAACGGTCACTTTTCTCAGGAAAAAGGTCCTTATGAGAGCCTGAACACATAACTGTAGAGACACCACCAGAGTGACCAAAATAATGTGTAACAGAATGCCCCCCAAATTATGAGGATGGAACTCGTGACAGCCAAAATACTTTGTAAAATGCGTGTGTGTGTCAGAAACAAAGATCACACCTAATCAGAAACCTGCAAATAATAAAGCATCTGCAGAATATAATACCAGTTCTGAGGTAGGCATTCCCATGCTCAGACCACAAATGAATGAAATCATAAATGTAGGCCATGGCCACCAATCATACATTGTGGATCCATGTCGTCAAAATGCTACATAGACACCAGGAATACACTGTGGATCTATGTGGTAGAAGACGCATATTAGGACATAGCCACGCGACATACAAAGTGGATCTATGTGTCAATACAAATCATAAATACTCCAGCGCAACCTGGGCCAAAACGATGAGACCTAGGGTCTTCAATCCCATTGTCTGAAAAGTACGAATCTATCCATGTGATTACATGTGTCAAAGTCGACCATGGTAGAGACCACTTGATTACCAGTCATTGATGAAAACCGTTAACAAGTGCGAGGTAAATCACCATTGATGTCAATGACTCCTAAGGTACCTAAGTACAATCCGAACAAATGTGAATAAATGAGTTGAAGTCGAACACTCGACGGAATCTCTCGATCAGGGACCAATGATGTGAATCCACTGTCGAAAGCGAAGAGACCTTCCATTAAGGCATGCAGGTTCTAAGGTACTAAATGATTTATAAGTCTTATTCCCAGATAATGAGTTGGATTCGATGGAAAAAGACTCGTCACAGGAGGGCCTTGATGTATCCCCCATAAATGACATGAAATAAGTAACAGATTTTGAGGGTAAGTCAAAGTATGAATATGATTTGAAACAGACACAAGGAAGGATGACATGATAAGAATGGACAACTGTAGATGGTTGACTCAGTGGAGGGCTTGTTTGTACTTCTCTTGAACATATTAACGACATGAAAATGGTCTTGGCAACATTGACTCAAAGACGACCCAATATATGACCTTGTGGTAAGTCAGACGAGAGACAAATGGATTTCCCAACCTGGATTCAAATGACGAACAGGGAGTGTCATGTTCAAGAGCGACGCTTACTGCCACTAATACAAATACGAAGGCATATACTTTTCCCAAAATTTCCTCCACCATTTATGGCGAGTACCTCTTTATTTTTACACAAGATTGAGCAGGATAACATATGCTTGTTGATGTAAGCTCATCCTTCGGACAAGTCCCTTGGAGTACATTTAATGAACCCTAGGAAGGAGTCGTTCAGTCCCATAAAGGGTCTTTCGATGTTTTTTTAACGAGTCCAAAGATAGAAAACTCGAGGGTTTTTCATGTTTTGAGAGTCTGAAAAACACTTAAAGAGAAGTCTCCCAGTTCCTTTTTCGTAAATTAGTTCGACGAGACCGAAAAAGTGATAAAATATCGCTCATCGAATGTTTTATTCAAATACTTTTACGAGTGTGAAAAGAACAAGATCGCTCGACAATCTTTTCATTTTTATGGAGCGTGAAAAGAGCTTAAAGGATACTCCCTTGTTTTCGTCGTTTTCGTGTTACCGTGACGAGTATGAAAATATGACAAAAGTATACTCAGTTGCATTCTCATGCATTTTCGAGCGCGAGAATGAATGAAGACTAAGCTCGAGGTTTTCCCTGTAAAACCCTAAAATGGTACTCGTACATGTGACGAATATAAAAAGAAAAAAATGCTCGTACATCGTCATTCAGACTTCTAGGTCAGCTATCTGCAAAAAAACATGCTCGCAAAGCCATTAGGGTATTAGGTTTTTTAAGCAAAATAAAAAATAATATAAAAAATTAAATGAGGAATAGTAAAAAGTGAATAAATATGGGAAAAAAGGGCTTTTTACCATTTCATTGTCACGTTGCCAAAAACTTGTCCAACACACCTCCTTTTTTTTTTCAAAATTCCATCAGTCGATTGCGGGAGCTACAAGTGATCATTTAGCAAACGGTTTCGGCCAACAAGGTAATCTCTTGATTTTTCAACTTTTTCATGCATTATTAATTTTTTTTATTGGCAAATTCTAGAGTTTTGAGTCCATTTTAGGGTTGATAGGTGCGCTCAGGCATTCTCGCAGGTGGGCCATTCGGGACCTACGAGAATCTAAGATTTTCGCAGGTGGGTTTTAGTGCACCTGCGAGAATCTCTCACTGTGCAAAAGATTCACCCGCGAGGGCCGAAAAGTGGATTTTTTTGCAAGTTTTTACTCAATAAGAAATTATTCAAGAGGTTAAAAAGAGTTGTTAACTTTCTTCTCATGGCTCAATTGCAGGTATTGATCATCACGATGTTGGAATGGAGGGAAAGGGAACACGAGGAGGATGATGCCATTGCCGAAAATGATCCACATACAGTTGTTGCCCTTTGGGAAAGTGATCTCTTAAAAAATTTCAAGATCCCGAGCATGAGAGCCCAACTCAGGTTGTTAGAGTACCTGGTCCACATGTGGGATGCGGATCAATAGTTATTTCATGTAGGGGTCCACACGCTTACACTAGAGATCGAGGATATCTATTTTCTTACGGGGTTGTCACGACATGGATCCCATGCGACTCTGACCAGAGGTAGGGGTGGTGGAATTCCTATGAGTGAGTATGTTCGTCGACATTGTGTTCCTGAGGCAGAGAGAAGCAAGGGTAAAGTTTCCATTTGGGGGGTCCAAGAATTGACCCTACAGACTATCTTGTTTACCATTGCACACATGGATGGGAGCATGGCTCCGCACATGGCTCTCCAGAGCTATTTCCAATATGAAATAGAGTGCACAGAGCCTCGGGCTTTTAACTGGTCAGATGCGGTTCTCCGCAGCATGAAGAGGCAACTAACAAAGTGTAGAAGGGGTGACCTGAAGCAATTCGGGTATGGGTCGATTTTGGTGTCTTTCTTCCTTGAGAGGGTCCCACTGCTGCGAATACAGGTAGATTGGGGTTTATCGGCCCCACAGGATCCGAGGATGCTGAGGTGGTGTAACCTCATGGCTCAACACATAGCAGGGCCTATAATCAAATATAACGATTCATTTTTTGACTGGTTGAGGCCCCAGATGCTGATGATCGATGACTACGCATATGCCGGTTTGGATTTTCGAGGAGATCCAGATTTGGTCATGCCTGAGGATGCTCAGTGGGGTGACTTAGGTGAGAAGTACATATTTTGTTCTTTTTAAATGTTTTTGCAAATTTTATTATATAAAATGTTTTTATGTCTATCCAAGGACTAATCAAAAATTTCTTTTGATGACACAGATGTGGGGTTGTATCGACCTCTAGGAACATCTCCCATTCAGAGACGGGGAGAAGTGGCTCCAGTTGCAAGATGGGATGTTGAAGACTACGAGGCAGTTGAACAAAACTTAGAGGGATTGACTACGGATGTCTCGGACATCACGATTGGGGAGATCCCAAGGCGCTATCAATGCCATACTATGGGCACGTCTGAGTCTCTTAGTAGACTGCTCCATAGGGTAGCCCGAGCAGTTGTATGTTACCGTGAGCATCATCCATGATGCTAAATTGTAGAAGCCATGGGCTTCATATATTTTGATATTTTGGTCCTAGACAAAAAAAATATTGTAAAACTTTTGATCATTATATATATATATATATATATGCAGCTTCTACTAACTTATTTTGTTTTGTATAATACATGTGATGTGTGATTGGTTTTATAAAAGTCTCAGATATCTGTCTAACACATAATTAGCTAAAGCATCAGTCAACATATTTAGACATCTAGGAATGTGTTGATATTCGATATAATCAAAATGACGTTCCAAGAGGCGAATTCGTAGATATACCTGCAATAAAGTAGGACTTAGGATAGCATAGACATTACTTAACTGTAGCACTACTAGCTGCGAATCAATTTGTATCACCAGGTGGTGAATACCAAGCGAAATAGAATTAGTCAACAACTCGATGACGAAGCTATATTCTGCGATATTATTGGTCGCACGACCGAGGCAAACACCTCGTAGACTGATAAGTTCATTTGTAGGTGCATAAATTGCCCATGCAGCATGTTATCCCCAATTTCTAGGGATAACTAGGAGATCATGTCTCGAGGCCCACTGGTCCTAGACATGGAGTACCGAGAGCAGGATTGACCTAAGCATGGCCCTAGAGGGCCCATCTCTCTTCTTCTTCATCAGACCTGTCCTGTCAGCAGTAGCAACATCGATCACCTTCACCTTGGACTTGCATCGGAGAAGACTCTTGCTCCATGAGGTAATTGGTCCAGGTATCATGGTATGTGTCATGTTTTATCATTATAACTTTCAGATATATGCATCAAATTCCTTTCATTTCTGACAATTGCTTGGATCTTACACTAACCCACTTGACCATGGTTGGGGGAATTAACGGGGTGCCCTAGCAAGCTTGTATCCATAGGTTTTGGTCAGCCACCAAGGGGAATTTTGAAGAGCCATCGTTCGCTCCCACCATATTATCATTTTACATCTTATCTCCCATTCATCTATCCCATTCCCCTAGTCCGGACATTAGGATGACCTATTTGTGGGGTTACACTTTATCTTGTGGGAAGAAGGGGCTAAAGGCCCAAGGGGTAAAAGCATCTAGTAAAATATAAAAGCCATAGAAAATAAAACCTAGAGATGCCTCGCCCAAGGATCCTCGAGAAGGCAATAAAAGGCCTCTCGATAAGAAACAAGAGGGACCTGAAGAAAAATAACAAAAAAAAACAAGACCTAACCAAGAGGATGGGGGGTCTCATCACGAGCCAACCCATTATGCCCATAGGTACCTAACAGTATGACATTGCCATTATCTGGTTACCACGTCAGGGTAGTGACCTTTGGTTGCATGGCCAAGGGAAAGGGGGTCTCATCACGAGCCATCCTTATCATCTCTGTGAAAGTACTCATGGGTAACACTGTCAGCTATGGTCACCACACCAAGGCAATGTCCTTTAGTTAGAACTTGAAATAAAAAGAAAGAAAAAGCAATAAAGAAAAGAAAGCATAAAGACAATAAAGGGATTGAATAATTGCATCCATGACAGGTACAACTCGCCTCCTACAAAGGAACCCACGGATAATATCCACCCATGTCTTTCACTATGTCTGGACATCCTTATACCACACCACCTCGTATTACATGGCTTAGATGATATCCTTTGGGAACTTTCCTTTTCTTATGGATCCTGGCCCAATAGGGCAATTTGTCTTTTTCTTCAGCTTTGTATAGTAGGTTATTGTAATGTCTTTGAGCTATTAGATGATATGCTAGGGGTTTCATGCATGCATTTGATAAAATTAATGATGAAATATGATTGACATTGCTATGATATCGAGGACTAATGAGCCCATGGAGGGTGAAGTTTTTGATGTGCGGGACCATGCCCGACGGACAGGTACCAAGTGGACTGATACACATGGGGAGATGATTAGTTCGGACCTCCATGGGGCTGAAGAGCCCATCAGATGGTTGTTGGGACCTCATCAGGGGCATAGATAGGACAATGATTGATCGAGCCTTTGCACGAGAGAAGAAGGAGGACGTTTTCATCCAGGACGCCTTGGCTGAGCCCAGCCCAGGGGGATTGACCCACTGTAGGTGGAACGTGTGCTTTCTGATGCCCCAGGACGTCATCTAGGAGCCATGACATCACCTCCAATGAGTGGTACCTTGACAGAGAATTTTGGCACGTGTGGCAGAACTTGGAGACCCAGTGAGGGCCAACGTTTGTCTTCTAGTGTTGTATTTTTCCCTAAAAAGGGCCAACGTCTCCCTAAAAAGGGCTGGACTTCTTGCTTATTGCTCATTTAGGGTTTTATTTAGCAGTTTAATGTAAAATAGTATGATTTTTAATTACCATCCTTGACGGCCATTTTAACGACCTAATTTTAATTAGAGGTCATTGGATGATATAAATTGAGGATGTTTTCCCTCATTTTGACAAGAACACACTTCACTCACACAAGTGAGATCTGATTTTTTGTGCCATTCTTGGGTAGATTTGTTGTCTAAGTGAGGTGCACTTGCTATTGGAAGGATATTTTTGGCATTTATGGCATTTCTCTCAAGGAAGGTTTACAACTAGGGTTTGCTTATGCTTTTCTTCATGACATGTAAGTAAAATTTTCTTGCAAAACTTCTTGAATGAATGGTTGTAGGTGTAATTTTCTTTCATTTTCTTATTATATTGCTGATTTAAAACCCTAGGTAACAAGCACACAAGTAGGTCATTGTTACATGTCCCCTTGGAGAGAGATATTTTTCATCCATTGAAGGAGAGGGATTAAACCTAGCCTTTGCTACACTTATCTTTCTTCTTCCCTTAAGCTAGCGTTGAAGTTTATAAGTTGAAAAAAGGAGACGTCCTAGGCCTAGGTTGCCTACACTTAGGGTTTTCACCTTCTAGGGTTTGAAAGCCTTGTCTTTGTAACACTTTCTCCCTTATACTTTTTCTTTAGGCTAGCCGTTTTACCAAGTTGATTTAGAGAAGGAGGAAAGAGCACGAGGCCTTGCTTAAGAAACACCGGAGTGAGCCTCTTTCCCCTAGGGTTTTGATTCTAGGGCCCTGCCTTTGTAGCACCATAGAACCCTACCTTATAGTATTTGAATCATCATCCTTTCAAGACCTTGTGCCCTTATCTTTTGACTCCATATACCATAAGGCACTGATATTTGATCTCCAACGTTGAAGTTTTAGTGTGCAAAACTACTTTCAAAACTTTAAATTTTCAAACCCTAACTAACAAACTAACCTATTTAAGGCTGGCGTCACAATTGGATATTTCATCTTGACGCAACAAAAGTTGGATATAACGAATTAATGATGATTTTAAGCATTTATTGAGTAAATTGTTGATTGGACACATTGTGGGATTAGTCATCTCTTTAGATATTGATGAATTGATGGTCTTTCATAGCTAATTGACAAAATGTTGACTTCATTTTATATCTATTGCATTGCTTATTGAATAATGTCAGATAGTCATTGAAGTACTAACCCTTTGAGTTATAGCCTGCAAATATATATATTATGTTGTTGTTGTCTTGTTCCGGGCAGGTGTTTTCAATAGGGCATACACTTCTTTTATTGGTTGATTAGCCAGACTATCTGACATTGGTGGTAACCTGTGAGGAGGGAACTCTAAAACTTGACATTATATATTCTACCTCTTCAAACCCCATGTTACCGAGGACGTCTCCCCTGGGCTAACCTCCCTAAACAGAAAGAACCTCCCCATCGAGGTGACATTGGGTGGGGAAGGTTCTTGTTACGCCAATTTGGTCTCTATCCTTTAGCCTATGACCTAAACTACAAACTGTGTGATAACACAGCAGAAGCAAGGTTTTGAGTACTATGACTAGCACCATCGACGAAGCCAATGTGGGGTAACGAAGACTCCGACATCTAGAAACCCGACACAATGCAAGGTAAGTGGTCGAGGGAAGAAACCAAATAACGAAAAAGCACACTAAAGTAACACACAAAATGTATGATATAATAAAATACAAGCACTCATGCACAAATGATCTAAGCATAGTAATTCTTTAAGTAAAGCCCATTTCTGGGTTCACTCAAAGGGATACCATCATAGTCCACTAACTCGTAGGCTCCTTTTTCCAACACCCGTCTGATGATATAAGGGCCTCACCACATAGCCTCAAATTTTCTGGCTCCTAGCAAATCTTGATCTTGTTCATAAAAGATAACCAGATCACATTCAGAGAAAACACGTGGCTTGACATGCTTGTCGTATTGGGATTTGATGCATTTCTTCTGGGTTTCTATAACTAGGGTGGCATCAGGACGGGTTTCGTCTAGTTGCATAAGATACAATAGACGTTCTTCTTCAGCAGAAGTGTTCGGGAGAAGTTCAATGGCTAGCTATAGAGACAGTATCTCACATTCAATCAGCAAGATGGCTTTGAGACCATAGACTAACTGGAAAGGTGTAAACCCGGTAGCAGACTTGACGGATGTTCGGTAAGCCCACAATGCTGAAAACAACATCATGTGCCAACTCGTTTTTTGAATCCCTATCATTCGTCGAAGCATGGTAATGAGGACTTTGTTTATTGCTTCAACCTAGTCATTGGCCTGCGGGTAATAGGGTGTTGAGTTTTCATGGCGAAGACCCAACTTTTCGGTGAGTTCTGACATCGTGAAGTTTCTAAAGTGGCTACCATGATCAGTAATGATAGCTTGAGGAACACCAAACCGAGCAATGATGTGATTGAATATGAATAGTGTTGTAGTCTTCCCGGTATTGTCGAATATTGATCAAGGGATCAAATTTTGCTCAAAAATTCAAAGTGCTTGGAATCGCTTCAAACTGAAAAAGAGCGTAGGCCTCGTCGTTGTGAACCCAACGCAACTCGTTTCATCTCAAACGGGCGTCGGGAGCGAGAGATATTGTAATATGTTCGTCAAGTCAAACAGGGAAAACAAAAAATGATGGTGTTCGTACAGTCCGTAAAGGCTGACGTGGCAGGGCCGTACAGACCATACGATGATGTGGAATATGATGATGTGGAAACATCTGGTTGGTTGTTGAAGGCGAATGATATCGTGACACGTGGCGTTTTGTTGGTCAATGATTGGGTGCCACGTGGCCCAATCATGGGCTGCCACGTGGCACCTCGGAATTGGTTGGTTGTATGTTAATAAAATGTATTGGAGTCTGTGGGGTTCAACCCCCGGACCTCCCCACCGGCGTAAGGTATGAAAATGGCCACCCTACCAATGCACCATCCATTGATTCTTGTTTATTATATGGTTTCAAAAATATTGGAGTTTGTTTATTGTTTAAAACGGAAGGGGGGTCGGGCCGGGGCTTAGCCCCGACCCGTGGTTTTATTACATTACATATGGCCTATTGTAATATTGCGCGTGGGTGTTATTACGAATACGGTTGTGTGTTAACCACTACATTTCATACGTTCGTATGCATTTAACCATGTGACCCTAACCAGAGCGCAGGGGGGAGTTAACAGTTGCAACGGTTTTTAAGCCCTTTTTCTAATACGCGCGGTCCCATGACCTCATACGCCCAGGTGCTAGGCAGTTAGGGGTTGGCGCGCCCTTAACCATCCTATGGTTTGTACCGTTGGCGCGGTTGCACCCAGTGCTGGTTTTTCACGCTTTATATTGCGTGTGTGTCAGGTTCACACAAGAAGGGTGTGTTTTGTAGATTCAGAGACAACAAGCTTGAAGAGGGAGACTTCCAGGAGGCCTAACTTCTTCGTTTTTCGACCGATTGAGGTGACGAAAGAGCCCAGACAAGGGTTTTTGGACGCTCTGAAGCCATTGGAGCAGTCGGTTTGTCAATTTGAGCATTGTAAGACATGTTTTTGAGCACTTTGAGCAATTAATAATAATGATCCATTGGAAGTTGGACCAGGAGATGTAGCCCAACAGAGGGTTGAACTCCTTTATCAAATTGTTGTGTTTATGTGCTTATGTTCATTGATTATGTTGATGTCTATGTGTATTTTTCATAAGTAATTCCTTAATCTATGTGTTGCAAACTGATCCATTTGCTTTAAACACATAACATTTACATTGCAAATAATTTCAAGTATTTCAAGTCTTCTTCAATTTTAGATCAAGTTGGTATCAGAGCACTGG
>SNQJ01S0273606.1:0-11562 GCA_010110895.2 Picea sitchensis
TGTGGGGCAAGTAAATGAAACCGAAAGCAGAAATGGAGAATTGGGAATATCATTCAGCGAAAGAAAGAACGAGCAGGAATTCGACCCTGAAAAGACGGTTCCATGGTTTATCAACGTCGTATTCCGCCGAGTAGAAGTAGACGAAATTGCAATCATTTATATCCTTTTTCTGCTTTCAATGATAACACAGGAAACTTCAGCATTTCAATCATCCAGCAAGGTCTGCATACGGACGTTCTCTTGAGAGTTGGTCGAATCCTTCACACACAGTGACCTGCGGCTTTGTGTTGTGCTCGGAAAAGTCTTTTTATCGGGGGTTCAATATCAGTGACAGTTTCATTTGTTTATGAATCGGTGAAATGTAATCGAAGATGATATACTCGCATCACATTTTGGATGGCATTTTCATGCATAAGTTCACAACAGAAAGGAAGAAGTCTTCTTCAACCTCACGCAATCACCAGAATTGTCGTTGCATCTTGTGTTTAAAATTAGATATTTTATGTATTGCGTGGACGAATCATCAATGCATGTCGCATGCACAACACGTGGTTAAAGTTGTGCTCTGGCCTTTTATCTGGGTTCAATATCGCGACGCTTCATTTGTTTATGAATCCTGAAACGTAATCAGATGATATAATGATCACATTTTGGATGCAGTATTTTCACGCAGATACTACAACAAAGGGAAGAAGTCTTCATCGTCCTCACGCAATCACCAGAGTTGTCGTTGCATCTTGTGTTTAAAATTAGATATTTTATGTATTGCGTGGATGAATCATCAATGCATGTCGCATGCACAACACGTGGACAACACAAACAACCCACCAACCACGCGATTTCATGGTTTTGCAAACCGTTTTTACACTACACCTTTTTCTCCGAAAGCCCGAAAGCCGACGGGAAAATTCACACGCTTAGAAGTTTCAAAAAATCAAATAGCAAAATGGAAATTTTATTTCTCAGAACTTGCGGCGCAACGAGTGGAAATTCGTTGTGATGACCTGCTATCCGCGATCTATGCTGTTCCGAGAAACATGGTAAAATTCCTTACGCCAGAATTAGTGTGCCACATGTAATGGTGTATTTCCACGATGGCAAAGCTTTTGAAGATGTTCCTCGATGGCTATCCCAAAATTCCTACGTGATGGTTTCACAAGACCTTCAACGTGATAACGCGGGCGTAAAGGCTTACCGATATGGTACGGACATCGCATGAGTTGGAAACCCCGTGACTGGAATAACCCACAAAGTATCGCCGAAACGTAGCGAGGAGAATCCAACGACTTACGGCCATAAACATTTTTGGCTTAAATTAAGATCTCGAAGCTGTATTTTTAATCTTGAAGGTTTAAGATTATCATATAAGTAGTTAAAAACAAATTGAAGATTAGTTAATTTTTACTAGAAAATGGCTGCCAACCTCCTTAAGAGAAAAGGGATTTTATAGATAGATTCATTGTAAAAAGGGAAGGGAAGCCCGAGAAGCCTGAGGGCGAGAGCTCCCGGTGGAACGCTGAAAGTTGTTTTGAGAACCGAACACTCATATTCAAGAACTGCTTTCTGGGACATGAGATTCCCCGAGCCATTTCTTCGCTTATGCGTCCTCTTTTGTCTTATATTCCCATCTCCGCTTTGTCAACCGAAGTTAAATATGTTTGGAATTCATTTTAATGCTCCTTACGCGCAGATTGATAAAGGATTTGTTTTCATGTCGACTGAAGTTAGCCATGTTTGGAATTCATTTTAATGCTCCTTACGCGCAGTTGATAAGGGTTTTGTTTTCATGGTGACTGCTCAGAATTCAATTCCCCGACATGCTCTCAGATCTGGGGTCATCGCCCTTTGGGTTCGAAGTCATGGTGAAAATTCCTCCTTTGATTGTTGCTTTCACTATGGTGGCTCTTTTCCTTTTCTTTTCCACAGAATCATGATCATTTATAGTTGAAAGAAAGGCTTACCTTGCCTCATTTTCCTCTCGCGAAGGCAATGTGATCACCGCTATGATCTCTTTTCTATGGTTTTCACTTGACTCCATGTCTAATGGACTTTTTCTCCTCGGTGATCAACTCCTCTCCACACCTGATTAAACACCTTTTCTAATAAGAAATCTAGCCTTCTTTCTGTAATCATTGAATATTCCCGAGTAAAGATCCCTTGGCTGTTAGAGAACTGTCTCTGAGTGTATTAGGTCAGAAGTGCACTCAAAATAAATTTGCAGGGTTCATCTTGCTGCAACCCAAGTCAGGTTCTGAACGATAAATAAATTTTCATTTTAAAATGTGCTAAGGCTTGGCTCTATTATACCTTAGAGTCAACTCTTGCTATTAACAAGATTCTTGGAGTTACACTCCATGGAAATAGAGTTTGTGAAGGCATTAAAACTAGTTTAAAAACAAGTGTTTCGTGTAAAATGTCATACTTATTCATAACATATCCAAATTTAGTAAGAAAAATGTGTTGGTTAGAGTACAATCTATAGTATTCTCAGGTAAATTTTCAAATCCATACAACAAATATTCCCAGCAGTGGCACACTCTACAAGTTCGCTTCTAGAATAATCTAGAATTCAAAGTAAGGTACGCCATTTTTTTCTATAACTCCTTTCAGAGAGGTTACAAGTAGCATTAATTCGAGGAATTGGTGATAAAAACACACCGGAAGAACATTTTGTACTATTTTTAGATCTTTATTCATTATTGTGTACATAGTTGCGATTATTTCAAGTTAGGGTTGTTGACTAATCCAAAACTAGTCAAGCGTGGAGACTAAAGTAAAGTTTGGATGAAAATGTTAGTCTCTTGTTGTTAAAGTTAAGGAAGGTTTGGTGTATATTATCACATACATAATCGTGTCTATTACAGCAGTTACAAATTAGTTTTGGATGATGAAATTGATGAGGGATTTTGGTTGGAGGTTGAGGTACGTGTTGATGGCTGGTTCAGTTATTACACAAAGTTGATTGGTGCTTGGATCGGGCATTGTGTTTACAACAAGATATTTCATGCTGATACGCATGTTGGTTCCATCATTCTACTTATGTCGTATGGGTTGGACTAGAAAGACAGTGGTTGTAGCTAGATAACATAGGATTGTATCCTCCTTCCGGCTGTAGTGGAGAATTGGGGATTCGGGAGCCCCTCAAGCAACCCTAAGAAACTAGGGGGTTGAGCCCTTCCACAGGTACTGGAAAACAAAGGAAGTTAGTGCTTCCAATGAATGTAATTCTTCAAGACATAAGAAAAATCATTATGTGGCTTTATCCCATTTAGGTTTCCACATGAAAACACTCGATGTAATCGAAAGATATGTGTATGATTGTTCATTTGTTCATTGTTTATTTATCGAAAATATTGGATGGTAATGCTAAATTGATATAACACTTGCATTATATGGTTAAAAATGATTAGATTTTCTCTGACACGATTCACTTCCTCAAGTGAATCCAATAATTGGAATCGAAAGTTCCTTCAAATCAACTTAACCAATCGGTAGATTATGGAGATAAACAACATGTATAAAATGGAGTGTCTACGCTTGATGGAAAAAAAAGTATGCATTTTGAAGCATACCTGATGAAGACACATATATATAGGGACATGGATTTGAAATTTGGTAATGAATTGTAGATGGATACACAAAGACCAATAGTTCCTTAATCTCAAATATGAAACTTCAATCGGTCAATTCCAAAGTCCACAAATTCACTTCAATGGTCTTAAGAATCAATAATCGGTTGTACCATTGTAAATCATGAAAGAGACGGGGACAAACTTCAAATATTTAAGGAAGGAGATTCAAAAGTCAAAGTAGCAAAACTTCAAAATTATAGAGGTCATTTTGAACAAATAAAAATGAAGGCACATACACAGCCTACTTCTTTTGATTCGATGAAACAGTGAATGTAATCTTGGGATTGGGAGAAGAAATCAAAGAATCCGGTGATTGTTCAAAGGTACTAAGATCTCTTCAGAGGAGATTTGATCCTAAGATATCATCACTAGGAAAAAAGATGATCTAAAAGAAATAAGCATGGATGAACTACATGGAATCTTCACAACATATGAAATGAGAACTCTACACGAAAATCCGCATAAAAGAAGTAGCCTTGAAAGCATCCAAAATGTCAAAGAAAAGGGAAAGAAAAGAAAAGAACATACAGTTAAAGAAGGAGCTCTGAAGATGATGAAGAAGTGACCAACCTTGTTAGAAGATTGAACAAGGTAACCAATGGCAGGTATAGAGGTAAGCCTCCTCATTTGATTTGTTTTAATTGAGATGATATTGGTCATTTTGCTAACAATGTCCCTCATAAGAAAAAGAGAAATGATGAATAAGTTACTCAAATAGAAAACAAACATATAAAAGACAAAATAACCACAAAGAAAGTTTTCAAGAAAAGATTATGCACCAAAGAAAACATCTCATTATCATATGAAGATGAAGTTAGTAGATAGGTGAGACAAAGAGTTTTATTCATGAGAAGACTCATGTTAAAGACTGAAGAAGAATATGAAAAGTCCAAAGAAGAATATGAAGAGGCCGTAAGAAGAATATGAAGAGGCATAAGTTGACGACCGAGAAGAATTGTTGTGTGCCATGGGTTATTGAAGAGAAAAAGAAGAAAAACAAGAAACTACAAGCAAACTAGACAAGAAAGAAGACACTCGTGATCTAGGAACGAATGATCAAAAATTTGAAGGTTCAATTAAGAATATAAAAGAATCTAATAAGCACTCAAAGAACAACTAGAAGGAAGAGACATGATCATTGGAAATTGGAAGACAAATTTCACATTAAGAAAGGATTCTCAAAAAGAAAAATATGCAAAACAACTCGTTTAACCATATTTATCAACACCAAAACCACGACAAAGTCCTGGACTTCTTAGATACAATCAAACGTAAAGGGATCAAGTTCCAAAATAGAAACATGTCCAAAAATCTATGCGAAAACAATAAAAGGGGATAGGAAGATATAAAATGAAGATTATAGTGACACTCCTCCACAGAGAAGATCCAGATTTTAGAATCAACAAAATATAAATAGGCCTCAAGAAGAAGAATGATTCATAACAATACCTCCTTACAGAAGATATTCAAATACCATGTATCAAACTATATTTATTTTTTATGTTATGCATAAATTTTCGGATATAAAGTTGTGGAATCAGAGATAATAACAGAACACATAAACAACTTTGAAAAGTCATACACAAAAGGGTTAACCAATAATGCCTAGTGAAACACAAATAAGAAACTACAACAGGTTTGAATTCCTGACACTCCATGGAATGTAGATAAAGTAACAACTTTGGACACATACAAAGATTGCACGACAAATTCCTCATAGAGAACCACAAGAGAACAAAGTCACATAATAGATTCTCGTGAAGCGACATGGATAAGAAAGCGTAACTGGACATGAATGAAGAATGCACACTCTCTACAGCCAGAAGAAACGCGGTTGGCATGTTGACAATGGTTGTTCAAAACACATTACAAGTGATAAATACATTTTTATTCCATTAAAAAATGAAAGAGATGGATCAATCTACTTCAGAAATGATGATTCAACTAAAATCACTGAAAAAGACACCGTCATAATTGGGAACAAGAATACCAAGGAAGAAAATAATGAATTCGCGAAGATATGAAACATAATCTTCTAAGGTGATTCAAAATGTGTTATCAAGTTCATAAAGTTACTTTCTATATACAAAAGTGCGAGATAAGAAAAAGGTCGAAATTGATTGGCAACAACTCATGCAGAACTCAAGCAACATACATGTATTATGAAATTGACATGAAAAGGCGTTTCCTACAAGGAATATTAAAGTTGGCTATGGCATAGAAGAATGAGTCGCATACACTTTGATAACCTTATCAAAATCACCGTGTTGGAAGCGCTAGAGAAATGCCCTAGATCATGAAAACCAACCAACACTTTATGCAACCACTGTCAACAAAGAAAGAAAACAAAGACCAGTTTAAATCAAAAGAATATTCAATGATAAGAACACTATAAATTGTGCATAATGATATACTCTGGGTCCAACTACAACAAAGGGTTTAAAGGTGAGAAATACTATGTATTAGTTGATGATTATACAAGAATGATTGTAGTTTCTTCGCAGAATAAGTCATGTTTCTTTGAAAACTCGTCCACAAGGAAATGGTTAAAATGAAATGGATTGGAAAATCAAATGCTTGAGATATGATAATGGAGGATAAATTCCTTTGAAGTGAATTTATGGACTATTGTAGAATTCATGGATTAAAAAGGCAATTCTTCGTTGCTGTGACACCTCAACATAATGGATGTGTTGAAATAAAGAACGAGATGGTATAGATGATGGCCTGAATAATGCTAATGGATTCCAAATTGATGATATCTTTGGACACAGACAAGCAGACACAACGCTCACATTTAAAACAAAGTAATGCTTAGAACAACACTAGAAACCCCTAACAGCCATGGAAATGAAGACCGTCAAATGTGAATCATTTCAGAGTTTTTGGAACCAAATGCCACATCAAAAGAGAAGATGGCGTAATGGAAAAGTTTGACTCTCATGTGGAAAAATGAGTAGTTTTTTGGTTACTCAAGTATAAGGAAAGTGTACAAGTGTTACAGTCTAAGATTTAACAAAGTTGTGGGAAGCATCAAAGTAACAATTGATGAAACATGTACACAAGAATTAAAGGAAGAAGAAAAATGAATCAATGGAACAACTTTATGAAGAAGAAGCTAAAATGAAAATAAGTAGAAGGGGAAGATGAAGAGGATACAATAAAAGAAGAAGAGAAAGTTCAACAAGGATATCCAAAGACACCTAGAAATGATTAGAAGAATTATCCTTTAGATCAGATTATTGAAACAAAGATGCAGAGTTGAGATCGAGAAGAAGAATCCGTTCACTGAAACAAACACACCTAGAACTCTATCCGAATTAATTAACCTGCCTCAATAGGCCGAAGGATGAATTTTGGAATAAGGCCATGATTGAAGAATTTGATCAAATAGAGAAAAAACACTCTAAATCGGTTCCAAAGATCCAGCTGATAAGACGCATCCGATAAAGTGGGGATACAGTAATAAACTGAACAAGATGGACAAAGCTACCAGAAAGATAGATTGGTATGTAAAGGATACGCATAGGTTGGATGAACTCGACTAACATTTTCCGCCATTTAATGGAAGCAACTGATTTCTTTTATTTGATGACGCTCCAAAATATCAAGTGTATCAGGATGTAAAATCATATTTTTTGTCGAACTTGAAGAAGAAGTCTACATTGAACAACCAGGAAGGATTTCAATTTCAGAGAATGCAAATTATGTGTAAATTAAACAAGGCCTCGTATAGTCTGAAAATAGGCTCTTAGAGCATGGTAATCAGACTGGATAAGTATCTGCATGGTTTAGAAAAAGGAAGTGCGGCATACCAACCCTCTACATCAAGATAACTCATGATAGTATTTTATTAATCGAAGTTTATGTTGATGTAGATATTATTTTGAAGTACCAATGACTAAAAGGTTTTAAATTTGCAAAGGACATGTAACGAATTTGAAATGTCATTACTTGGAGAATTATCCATTTTTCTGGGTCTTCATATACATCAAAGAAACCATGGAATTTTATTTCAAACCAAGTATATCATAGATATGATAAAGAGGTTTGGAATGAAGATTGCAAACTCAAGTTATCACTCCCATTCAAACCAAATATGAAAGTTGAGAAAAAGATGATGATTCAAAGTCATACATATCAAAGGAAATACAGTCAATAATTACTACACAAGTGTGACAACATCCACTAGATGTAATGTAGGCAGTTGGGATAGGTGGTACAATTTCAAGAAGAACCAAAGCAATCACATGTATTAGCAAAGCTGAAGAGGATTTTCAAAATATCTCAAAGGAACAGAGTTTGGATTAAAACTAAAGGAAAGTAAGTGTATCAATTTATTGCCTACACGATGCATATACAAGTGTGTTGCATTGATGACCGATGAAGCACTAGTGTAGGAAATAAGCTCACTAAGTTAGAGGTTTAGTATCATGGCTAAGAAAGAAACAATCATCAATATCTTTATCTACATCCGAAGAAGATTATATTGAAACAACATAACAGACACAAGTTCCCATGGATGAAACAAATCTATCATATATACAACAGTATGATGAGCCCATTCCAATATATTATAGATAATACAAGCGCCATCAAGATCTCGAAGAACCCAGTGATGCACCCAAGATGAAGCAAATATCTAATCAAGTATCACTTTCTACGTAGAAAACGTTGCAAAAAAGAACATCGAGTTGAATATATAAGCAAATAACAAGAGGTAGACATATTTACAAAACTGCCTAATTTGAAGCCTTCGAAAGTATCTTCACCGTGAGACTGGCTAATTTCTAAATTCAAATGAATGATTTTGAAGCTTATCTTATATATGTCTGTATATTTACACGAGGAAGCACCATAAATAGGACAGCTCAGTTGGGAGATTAGATGATTCATTTAGGAGGGATGTTCCAATGCCCTGAATGAAAGATACCTTTCAATTGATGACAAGGGGAAGAGGGATTTTATCGATGGAGAGGATAGAAGACCCGCCCAGGGTACGCTATCATAGATATGCATGGTTCCGTAAGCATGAGTTATATGATTTTAGTATTTCATTAGAATGTTTCCATCAATGGAAAAGGGGAGATTATTGATTGACTGGTTGGTTTTCATTGGCGTCAACCCTTGAAGAAAGTCCGGTAGTGAATTCTAGCAGCATACATTTAGGTATCAACTCCAAGTTTGTTTGATGGATAGTGTTATGATTTTTGATATATTTTAGGTAAGACTATTCTAGATGGATAGTACATGGCTTTCCATTCTATGGTATGTGGAACATCACACAACCAATCACGGTTTGAGAGTTATGGTCTTACTGGGTTGAAAGACCTTCATATGATTGGCTTGAAACCCCAAAAGGTCAAAGAAGTCAAAGTTCTTACAAAGAAGAAATTATTTAATAATAAAGTGAAGTGAAAAGTCAAAGAGGATTATTGAAATAATAAAGTGAAGTGACAAAGTCAAAGAGGATTGTTTAAATAATAAAAATGAAGTGACAAAGTCAAGGAGGATTATTTAAATAATAAAGTAAAATGGAGAACTTTCACTATGTAAAGTGGTTATAAGAAGGTTAACCCAAAATGAGGAAAAATGGGTTAAGGGTCAAGTGGCTATTGGATACATGGACAAGTGGAAAATTAAAAACATTTGGACATAGGTCACCGCTAGACAAAGTACAGGACAAAGTGGCCTAGAAGATGCTTCCTAAGGATGCTACCTGGAGAGTATAAATAAGAGGCAAGGCTCTCTCATTTTAATCACACTTGAGAATTTTGAATATCTATAGGTGACCGAGGTAGTCAAAGGATATATAAGCCAAATTTCAGAGGGAGGGTGAAGTAAAGAAGGCTGAAATTCAAGGGAGGATAAATTCTTTTGATGATGCTTTCTAAGGTATGTTATTTATGGGTCATCTCACCATTTTCGCAATAATTTTTTTTCTAGAATGATTCAGACCGTGAGATTGGGATGCCATTGAGAAAACATATCCAAGTAGATGTGGTACGAATTTAATTTTGTGGGTCATTGTATTTTTGGAGTTACACTCTGTGGAAAATAGGGTTTGTGACTAGTCCTGAAACTAGTCTAAAACAGATGTTTCGGGTAAAAACGTCATAACTTATTCATAACAGATCCAAATTCAGTAAGAACAAATGTTTTGGTTAGAGTATAGTCCATAGTATTCCATGTAAAATTTTCAGATCCATACAACAAATATTTCGTGCAGGGCATGCTCTACAAGTGCACTTTCTAGAATAAGCCAGAATTCAACAAGGTATGCCATTTTTTTCTATAAATCCTTTTTTGAGAGGTTCCAAGTAGTGAAACCTGGAGGAATTTCATAAAACACACTGAAGAAAATTGTGTACTATTTTCATATCTTTATTCATTACAGGTACATAGTTATGATTATTTCAAGTCAGGGTTGTTGACTAATCCAAAACTAGTCATGTGAGACTAAAGTAAAGTTTGATGAAAATTCTAGTATCTTGTTGTTAAAGTTAAAGAAGGTTTGCAAGTATGTGATCATATACACCATGTCTATTATAGAGTTACAAATTAGACTTGGATGATGAAATTGATGAGGGATTTTGGTTGAGGTTGAGGTACAAGTTGATGCATGGTTAATGCATGGTTCAGGTTATTGGTATAGGTTGTTTGATGCAGGTTGATTGGTATAGGTTTACAATAGTATATCTCACATTATTAGTGTGATGGTGGTTCCATCATTCTACTTATACTTCAGGGTGGCTGGACAGGGAAAGGACAGGTGGTTGTATCCACCTTCCAGTTGTAGGTGGAGAACATAGGGGGTTGTAGCCTCCTTATGGTTGTATCCAGAGAATTGGGGAGTTGGAGTTTCCCTCAAGTTTTAGCCTGGGAAAATAGGGGTTTGGAGTCTCCTTCCAGTTGCAGCTGGAAAACAAAGGAAGTTGGTGCTTCCAATGAATGTAATTCTTCAAGACATATAAGAAAAATCATTATGTGGCTTTCTCCCGCTTTGGGTTTCCACGTAAAAAAACTGGTGTACTGTGTATGTGTATGATTGTTCATTTGTTCATTGTTTATTTACTCTGCAAATATTGGATGATAATGCTACATTGATATAACACTTTCATTATATGGTTAAAAAGGATTAGATTGCTCTATTACTTATTCACACCCCCTCTTAGTAATCTAATAGTATGAACATGTATGGCACATGACTAGAGATACATAGATGCACATGGTTTGAATGATATTCTTGTGATATTAAGTATGATCTCTATCTTACCAGATCTGATCTATTGAGGGATATTCTTGGTACATGTCTAGAGGCACTTGCTAGTAGTGTTGGTGACACATGATCGGTACATGTTTGGTGCATGGTTAGAGGCACTTTCTAGTAGTATTGTTGACACATGGTATATGGATGATGTGGCATAGATATATTGATATATTATTAAAGTCATATCTTGGTCTTGGTGATGGTTATGAGGTATTGTGATATGCATAATTGATGCACTTGTGATGGTATAGGTTGTGTGAGTGATTGATGTACATGGTTAATAGTACAATTTGATTGGTACAAGTTGGGACATGTTGCAGGTTGATGTGACAGAGGCCGCAAAAGGTCTAAGTTTCAAAAAACTGAGAACCCTAAACTTCTTAAGGTGTACGTAGGCTGCAGTATAGATATGTTGCATACATAAGCAGGTTGCATTATAGACAAGTCACATAGATATGTGAGATGCAACATATATAGGGTGTGTATCTGTTGGTTTTTGTTGGTACAGGTTGATCATAGGTTATTGATATAGGTTTTTTACAAGTTGTTGGTACATGTTTATAGTGGTATATCTCATAGTGACAGTGTGACAGTGGTTTCATCATCTATTTGACACTTATACTTCAGGGTGACAGGATGGGGCAAGGAAAGGGGGTTGTA
>SNQJ01S0273607.1:0-11562 GCA_010110895.2 Picea sitchensis
GGGATACCATTTACTTTTTTGGCTTTAGTCTTTCTGTAGAGCGTGTAATGTGATTATTGGTTCTCATATAATTTCTGGAGATGGAGAACTTATTTGTATTGAATTAGCTTTAGACTGTTCTACATTTATGTTTTCATGTTGTGTTTACTTTTACATGGTTCATCCTCCATTGGTTCTTTTAATATCTGTGACCAATCGTCCATCTATAAATTTTGAGTTTACATCAAATGTTGGGTTGTTGATAATACCATTTGCTAATGATTGGAGTTGATTTCGTTTTCAGCTTTTGGACAATTTAAAGTCACATAAGTCAAAATTTATTTGTCTTTATGTTATCATAGATCACTTTCTAAATATAAAGGATTTCCTTGAGTTTCTTCAGGAAATATCGTTCTTTCTTCTTGTCATAGATTTATACTTGACAACAGGTTAAGTGGAGCTTACATTACATAGAAAGATGGATATATCTTAGCACCTTTTTCCTTTACAGTTGATCGACATCAGGTTAGTTAGATTTCTTTTATTTGATTTGTTTACTTTACGAATGAATAATGATTAAATCATTCAAACTTTAATGCTTTGTTCATTATAGTTACATCATTTCTAAATCTTATTCGTTCATTTGTGTCGTTGATTATTCATAGTGAAAGAACAATTTCCTTTATTTTTTGCATTTTATTTAACTTTGTTTCATTAGTATAAATCATCATTTTCACAAGGCTTTATTTAAACCTTGTAACCGTATATATCTATTGTATATAATACTACCACTAGTTAAGTAATCACATTAGT
Source organism: Picea sitchensis (assembly GCA_010110895.2). Lineage (NCBI taxonomy): Eukaryota > Viridiplantae > Streptophyta > Pinopsida > Pinales > Pinaceae > Picea > Picea sitchensis. The sequence continues at coordinate 793 of SNQJ01S0273607.1, forward strand.
GTGTTAACTGATAGGATTATACTTTTAGTTAGTTTTACCTCTTTTAACTATTGTAGAATCCTAGTTGTCTAATAGAGCCATAAAACCCGCCAGGGTAGATTATTCCAAACAGATTGGGTTAAATAGACAACCATGGACCGAATATTCCCTTCTCGTTGACGGTGTGTCATAAACGTCCGTCAACAAATGGCTCTAGAAGGAGGGCATAAAAATCATTGATGGCACGTGGATGTCGTAGGAATCCCCCCAAAAATCGTTCTCCTGTCGTGACACGTAGTCGCTCAGACCCTAACGTTATACTTGATCCAACCACTATGTCAGAAACTACACCTGACATTCCTGCCGAGCCAATGACACTAGCTCCTCAAGGGATTGATGTACAAGAAATTGTCCACCAGTCAATTTTGAGAACTCAAGGTGCTTTATCCTGACTTAGAAAATCTGGTGGACAACTACATCAACCCCGTGATTTTTCCAATATGCAAGAACAACCTCTTGACACTGGTCTACCTGCTAACACATTAGGTGGTAATATTACCGATCCTTTTGAAGAATTGATCCTAGGTGCTGGGGGATCCGGTCTTCCGCCGTCCCCACCTGGTTCTTCTCCACCTTCTTCAAGAGAAGAATCCTCAAACGAAGGCAGTTCTTCGTCTGGAAAAACTCAACCTTCACCCCCACCAACTCCCATGGCTAACCAAAATAATCCTGCTAGACCTTGTCTCAATCAAGATGTCGTGGCAGTACCTGGACCTCAACATCCGTTACCTAAACATCCAAAAAAGTGGTTACCCAAATTCGACTCAGATTCGAAGCAATCAACTAAGGATCATATCAAGAAATTCATGTTAGTTGTTAGGCTCCATAACATTGAACATGAGGATGTCATGTGTAATTTATTACCTTACACTTTTGAGGGAAATGCCTTGATCTGGTATTTTGCACAACAACCCCAAAACATCATTTCTTGGGATATGTTTGAAACCTTTTTTCTAGAAAATTCGGAGATGATGAATCTCCGGAAGTTCTGGTAATGGAGCTTTCTAGTATGAAAATGAACCCTAAAGAGAAAGTTAAGGATTTCAATCATAGATTCCTCACGCTAAAAAATAATATTCCTGCATAATTGATGCTTGCAAAAAACTTGATTGTTGCATACTATGCTAAAGCCCTACATAATAATATAGCTATATGGGTTAAAAGGTCCAAAAAGAACACATTACTAGAAGCCTTTGAGGAGGCGGTCCTTATTGAGAAGGATATTCTTAGTTTAAAGGATAATTTAAATGTTGAGGCTGAATCAAACTCCTCTTCTAAAAAGAAGATAGAAATCCTCACTAGTCCTCCTCAAAATAAAAGAGAACAAGAGATTTTAGACTTGGAAATTTTACAAAAAGCTTTTCAGAAATTATCTAATCAGGTCATAGACTTGAAAAGATCTGTTGAAGAAGCATCTACAAGCAAAGGAAGTTTTAGACCACCTTTCAGGAAACCTTTTCCTCCAAACAGACCAAACCCCACCACAAAGGTCTGAATTTTGAAGGATTACAATATGCTTTACAAGCAATACTGGAAGCACATTATAACACTGTTTTTGTACCTCTTGAAAATCAGAACGACATGGGTGAAGAAGAAACACCTAATGAGGAGGAATCATCTCCTCCCATCTTCGGACATCTGTTAGACAACATCTTCCAAGCAAATTTTGAAACTGTCCATCCATATAATACTCGAAGTAAGGTGAAAAACAAACCTTCACCCAAGACAAGTAGAAATAAGACGTCCAAACAACCAAAATAAATTGAAACAACACGAAACCCTGCTGCCCTAGACTTAGAATATGATTTGGTTGAAGATCTTAAAAAATTAAGGGCAAATATATCATTTATTGAATTACTTAAATTCCCTCTTATCCTATAGAAAATGCTTCGAAGTATAGCTGATAATAATAAAAAGAATGATCCTATGAGCAAAAAATCAGCAAAAAATGACACAAATAAAACAAAAGATGTCACGGGCAAAAAATCACCTGAAGATCAAAATAAAAAGGACATATTAGAGAAAATTGTAGGTAATTTAGATAAAACTGTTTCATGTACAGCCGTAAAAAATCAACAGACTTCTGCTGCCTCATCACGAAAAAATGTACCACTGTTCTTGTTAAATTTCAAAATTTTCAACAGAAATGTGCATAATTGTATGGTTGATTCTGGGGCCTCATCAAATGTAATGCCTCTGTCTATGTGTCAAAAAATTAATGCTGAAGTCAAACCTTCTGATTTAAAAATCATTCAGTTAGACATAACTAATGTCATGGTCGTTGGTGAACTTAAGGATGTATTGATAAGATTGTCATCTAACCCAAAAGTCCACCAAGTAATTGATATAATTGTTGTTGATATTCCAGAAGTTTATGGATTATTTTTTAGCGGAGATTGGTCAGAGAAATTGCACGACTATTTTGCTATAGATTGGTCTCATCTGTGGTTACAGGAGAACGACCAACCTAACAAGATCATAATAAATAGGGAGCGTTACTTGAAGTATACTGTCACATATTTAAATGATTCCAATGAGTCTTTTACTACTGTTGTAAATACAATTGAGGCTCAAGGCATGAATACTTTTTTTGGAAATTTCATGATTGAAATATCTACCATCACCAACCCAAAAAATAAGTCGGAAATATCAGCCCATACTCAGATGAAAACCCTGAAAATTGATTTGAACATTGCTGACAACAATGAAATCTGGTCTTTATACTTTGATGTATCTAAATCTCAGGAAGGGGCAAGTGATGGTTGTGTTCTGATCAACTCCAAAGGTATAAAACATTCATTGTTTGTCGATTAGAATTTGAATGTACTAACAACACAACAAAATATGAAGCGCTCTTACAGGGACTAAAGAAGGCATTGGATCTTGACGTGCAAAACTTGGTAGTATTTGGTGACTCTGAAATTGTAGTCAGGCAGGTAAAAAACGCTATTCATTGTTTATCACCTCACCTAAAGAATTACCAAATCAAGATATGAGGCTTAATACGTAAATTTCTCGCTTTTAACATAAGTTCCATTCCTAGATCTAGTAATTCGAAAGCTAATTTATTAGCTAATGTCGCTTCAAGATTATTACTTGCCAAGGGTCTTTCCCCTAATGCATTTTCGGTTGAATTGTTATTTAGGCCATCGATTCCCGACAACATCACCAATTGGCGAGTGTTCGATGATGATCAACATATCATAATTTTTTTGCACATGGAGGACACTTTCCAAGATGCTGAAAGCACCCACAATGAAAACCTCCGAGATTTTACGGTAATATCCGACCTTCGTTCTGCGGAAATATAATCCAATACGGTAAACTCTATCCCCAAATCTGTTGTTAGATTAGAGAAATTTTATGATTTACATGACAAGTTTAGGGGTGTGGTTAATTCCAAAACTAATACTTCTTCATTACTGTATGAAACTATAAATTTAGGAACACAAGATAATCCTCAGAACATCAATCTGGGCAAAGGGTGTTATGAACAAGAAAGATTTGCATTCATAAAATTGTTCAAAGAATTCAAAGATGTGTTTTCTTGGACATACGATGATTTAAAAACCTTGGATCCAAACATAATACAACATGTAATTCCCATGAAGCCTCAAACCCAACCTTTTCAGCAAAAACTTAGAAAAATGCATCCTAAATTAGAACCCATAGTAAAAAAGGAACTAAACAAATTACTAACCGCCGAGATCATTTTCTAGTCTGGCATACTCAATGGGTATCCAACTTAGTCCCAATAAGAAAGAAAAATGGAGAAATTCGACTTTGTGTCGATTTCTATAATTTGAACCGAGCCTCTGATAAAGACAATTACCCCGTTCCCCCAATGCTTTGCAACAAGTATCAGGTTATGAAAGACTATATTTATTAGATGGTTTCTCAAGGTACAACCAGGTCCTTATGTCTCCATCAGATCAGTTGAAAATCACTTTTCACACCCCATGGGGCACTTATGCCTATAGAAAAATGTCTTTCAGATTCATTAATGCCGGAGCCACTTTCCAGAGGGCAATGTATTTTCATGGCCTTATCAATCAGTCCATTGTTGTCTACCTGGATGATGTCATTGCATTTTTGAAGAACAAAAAAAATCACTTGTCACATCTTAGGGTTGTACTAGAACGTTGTCGTAAGTTTGGTGTTTCACTCAATCCAAAGAAGTCAGTCTTTGCGGTAGAGCAAAGAAAATTACTTGGATTTATAGTCTCGAAGGATGGAATGATAATAGACCCTGAACGAACCCAATCTATTTTCGAACTTCCTCTAACTTCTTCCAAAAAGGCAATGCAATCCTTTCTGGGTAAAATAAATTTCGTCAGACGTTTTGTTCCAAGTTTTTGTGAGATGGTTAGACCTCTGCAAAACCTGATAAAAAAATATGTTCTTTACAAATGGGGACCACAAGAGAACCAAGATTTTAATTCTATTAGAAAATATATAACTGAAGCTCCCTCCTTGATGAGTCTTGATTTCTCCCAAGGCTTCATGTTGTATACTTTTGCATCAGACAGATCTTATGATGTTGTGCTCACACAGAAATATGTTGAAAACAACGAGATACCCATTTCATTTATGAGATCCGATTTTAAAGGAGCATAATTAAATTACCTCGCAGTAGATACACAAGCATACATTGTTTTCAAGGTTGTTAAACATTTTAGATCTTACCTTTTGAAGTCCAGGATAAAATTTGTTGTTCCTTACCATGTTGTAAGAAACCTGTTAGTGCAGAAGGAACTAGGGGAGAAAAGGGAAAATTGGATGACCTCCCTTAAAGAGTATGATCTCGAAATAGTACCCGCACAAATTGTTAGAGGTCAGGGCCTTTGCAAATTGGTAGTTTATTCAGTTGAAATATCAGAAAATCAAACAACAACACCAACTTAAAATCTCCATGACGAAACACAAATCTGATGTACACAAACTGTGTCTAATTCATTCTATAATGATATCATATTTGATTTGTTGCATGGAACTACTCCTCAAAATCTTGATCCAAAAAACAGGAGATCACTAAGGATTAGATCTGCATCTTTTCAATTGATTAATGATATATTGTTTCATAAGAATTTTGATGGTGTTTTTCTACGCTGCCTAGAAAAAGAAGAATTTGAAAAGGTGTTAGTTGAGCTACATTCCGACGATGTCGGGGGTCATTTTGGTGGAGATATGACTTCCCACAAAGTGCTTAGGGCTGGTTACTACTAGATCACCTTATTTAAATATGCTCACGCTTTGGCTCACAAATGCATAATCTGTCAAAAGGTTGCAGGGCGGGTCAAGAAAGATGCATTTCCCTTACAACTCATTACAGTAGACACACCCTTTCAGCAGTGGGGTCTAGATATCATAGGACCAATTAACCCACCATCCTCACATCAACATAAGTATATTCTTACGACAACGGATTATTTTATAAGATGGTCTGAAGCTTTACCGCTAATGGTAGTAAACACGAGTCAGGTAGTTTCGTTTTTAAACTCTCATATTATCACTCGTTTCGGGATACCTGAATGTTTAGTTTTCGACAATGCTTCTTATTTTTCTTCCCTGGATATGAATGTCTTTGATCTAGAAAAAGGGATTAAGCTAAAATACTCTGCCAGTTATTACCCCCAACGAAATGGTTTGGCTGAGTCAACAAACAAAAATATGATCAAAATAATAAAAAGAACAGTGTCGAAAAATCATAAAAACTGGCACAATGCGTTACATAAGGCACTTTAGGCTGATAGGGTCACTCCGAAAGCTTCCATCGGTAATTCTCCTTTCTTCCTCATTTACGGAAGAGAAGCTATCCTTTCTCTAGACATCTTGCTCCCTTCTCTGCAATTATCCTAGAAAGTTCAGGAGGAAGAATGTCCCCCTTTAGAGAATCGGATAAACGCCTTACTAAAATTGGAAGAAGTTAGGACAAAAGAAAAACATAAATTAGACCAACATCAACAAATTGTTAAAAATTAGTTTGATACAAGCTCATCCTCAGAAATAAATTTTAATGTAGGGGATTTGGTCCTCAAACGGGACAAAGCACACAAGGATAAAGGAGAACATACTAAGTTTCAAAACCTATGGTTGGGGCCTTTTGTCATTTCAGAGAAATTGGGTCCTAGTTCTTTTCGTTTGCACAACTTAGAGGGACAGCCAGACAATTTTCCAGTGAATGGCCAGTCTCTCAAGAAATACTTCACCTGAGAAAAGTCATACTTACCCCCTGTAAATATCCCTAGGTTTTATTTTATTTTCTTTTGTTTTATGTTTGGTTATTTTATTTTTGCTGATTTTTATGTTTTCTTAAGAATTATTTCTAAATCGCCATCCATTATTGAGGGGAATCAAATATTTCAATAACAACAGTTGAAACAATTCAATCATCTAAACATTAAGTTTTTTAACTCAGATAAGTGGTCTATAAGATAGTTATTCTAGAAGTCTCTGCCAAATCGTTGTTCCCATTTTTTTTGTCGAGATCTTAGGGAAGTACAATTATCTTTAAAATTCTTACACCATCCTAGTTCTAATGATATCAACTCAAAGCGCTTCCCCATCCTTGAGACAATTTCTTAATTGAAATCTAAATGTCCAAACCATGATGAAAATTATTAGTTCTTGAAGAACAAGAAACAATATTAATGATCAATCATATGATTGCCTAGCTGTTAAATCTTCAGTATCACCCCGCTCTCTCATTATCATGAAGCTTCTAAATTTTATAAATGATTATGGAGAGTTGGAAACACTTTAATGTGTGGAATTTGTGTGTAAACCTGCCAGGATACTGAACAGGTCTGTTGGCAGGGGGTAAATGCACACATGATACCAAGACAACTTCACCGGGGTACTGAATAGGCCTGCTAGCAGCAAAGCAATGTCGGGTTTCAAGATATTTCAAGCATGATTTTTAAATTGATCAGATATCAAAATATTTTTACCATAGATGGACGAATTTTGGATGGGATCAGAGTACTTGAGTGGGTTAAATGACATCCTTGTCGGGGATATAAATGCCTGATGGAAGCAATGGCCTTGTCAATGGTATTGAATTTACTTTTATAAATATCATTTCCTTTTGATCGAAACAAACCTTTAGATTACAATCATTTGCCAGAATATTCTTTGTTAGTTTGACTGTGTTAATTTTCTGAGTTAATTTCAAAACCCTTGATCTGTTTCACAATTTTTTTAGTGACTGTCCAATTTATATTTTCCCTGATATAAAGTTTTGATGATGCAGAGATAACTGCTTCACCCAATGAGTCTCCATTGTTGGTAACCAAATATTCATGTCATTTCATCGATATTTAAAACACTATTTTTGGCGATTTTTTTTTTATTAGCTGCCTCTTTGTGTCTACGAAAATTTCAATTATGATTTTTGTTTGAAGAGTCACTTGATTGGTTGTTGTGTGTTTTTGAGTTTATGTTTTTTCAATAAATTTCTTGTTTACTCTTTTTTCAATTTCATGACTGTTAAGCATGAAATTGAAATAAGCTTGGCATAAACACATCATATAAATTCTAAAAAGTTCTCCTTATGAAATTGGACGAGCCGTTGATATACCTAATGATCTTAAAATCCTTTAAGAGTGTTGAACATATCATTTTTTTAGTGTCTCTATAACATTAGGATATAAGTTGATCACGTTTGAGTTATGCCTTGATCATTTTTCAATTAATGTTTTTATTGTCACTTTACACCTTCACGATAGCTTTTGGTTCTAAAAATTTGATATAAATCTATAATATGAATGCTACCCTTGATCGTCATATCACAGTCTAATCACTGTATTACATGGCTATTAGCCATGTTATGAAACCATTACACCCTTGTCCTGCTTACCTGAGCTCGCATTCATTGCATCGTTTGATGGTGCTTCGTAATTTGGGGTTAGGTTCTTAACAGAGGAGGTGGTTTTTGAGTGCATTTGTCCTCTGGTTCAGGGTTTAATCAACAACTAAAGTGGTAGTCATGGTGGATTTCTCCCGAAATCATAGTTATCGGTCCACTTTCGACAATGCAAAACATATCGTTCGTATCGGGTGGTTTCAAACACAGACTCCTCCTTTCTACACCTACTGGTATATCGTAACCAAGTCTATGGCCCCTATAGTTAGGATAGAGATGAATGACTCACATGATATTCTCTCCCATGATGATGTTATGGATGATCTCATAGTATTTGGATGGGTTAAGTTTATACAGTAGTTTGAGGGTTTTGACCTTGAAATCACCCAAGCTTTTGCTAAGACCTTCGACGGTGCTAGAGCCAAAATAGGTGACTTACAGTTATAAGTCAGTGAGGAATCAATAGCAGAAGCCACATGCCTGTCATGAGAGGGAGACCATTGGTTCAAAAACCTAAAAATCGAAGGTATTCCTATGCATCTGTTGATGATTTCCAGGAAGGCGCGCTACGATGTTAAAGGTACACCCATAAATTTGTTCAAGCCTCGATGGCATGGTTTTTTATTTATTATCAAGCAATTCCTCACTTGTGAGGGACGATATGGATTGGTATTTTTATTTTATATATGCCTGTTAATGGTCTTTTTAGGGTTTAAGTTAAACATGCCTTTTTATCTTCTTAAAAGACTATAGAAGATGGCTAGATTCTATCAGAGACAGAAACCCAATTCAGAATCCAGTCTCTTTCACCATGGCTTGATCTGAGTCTTGGTTGTTTCCCATTTGTCAAATGCAGGAGATAGCTGACAAAGCTTCCTGGTTAGGAATGGTTTTGTTTCACTACCACCTGAACCATTCAACAGCTTACCCCTGTGTTTTGACGAGTCTACCGGCCCTTGCCCATCGACTCACTCTCTGTAAGGTCTTCATAACGAATAAGAAGTTGCAGAAGACCCTGCGTTACTCACCGAAACCCCTGTTGATTCTCGTCAATCAATCAGAGACACACACCATAGGCACAAATTCGTTCCTAGGAAGTATTTAGAGGAAGTGATGGATAAATTAAGGGGTAAGGTATATGTTGCCCCTAATCTTGGGCAAGATTTGGTTGATGAAAACGAAATTAAAATCAAGAAGTAGGGAAAACATAAAATACAGAGGGTTCAGGATCTAGATTTCAAGAACAAAAGGAACGACTGACTTCTTTCTAGGATGACCAGGAATCGATGTCAGAACCACGAAAATCCTATCCCCACCATTGATATTGCGACCCAATCTTTGTTGACGATACCATCTCTGATCCCGCTAAAATAAATTCACCTCGATACGATTTTGTGTCTAACTTGCCTCCATTTTTAAAGGATCAAGGGGGATTTTCAGGTATCCAGTATGACCTGAAAAAGATTATGGAGTAGGGTAAACATCTTAACTTAGATCAAACTCGTCCACTGCTAAATCTAGAATAGGTGTACTGTGAAGGTTGTTTTGATTGGATCCAAAGATATTACCAAGACATCCCTTATCTATAGGCTCAACTAAATCAAGTAATGGCTCAAAACTTAGCTTTTGAAAAGGAGAATGAGGATCTAAGAGATAAAATCCGATTGAATTCACCCAGGGCCACCAAACGTTTCAGGAGGTCAGGGATGTTATCATAAAAAATTCCACCAATTTCAATGCCGTTGTTAATTCATAATTGTCTCATGTTTCCTTTTCAAAGTTTTAATTGGTAAACACTTTTCTTGGAATTCATGTTGATTTGTTTAAATGATAACTGAATTTGTTTCTATTTGGTTTTATTTAGACTAGCTACAAAATCATAGATTCCATAGCTTGTCTTTTAATTTATTTATTTGATTGTTTTCTAATTTAGATTTTGTTTTTCTCTTTTCTTAGGTGTACAACAGATCAATGTGCAAAGGTTAAATAAACGAGTCAATAGTTGGGAATACAACAAACTTGTAATTTCATTTTTAAGAAACAGTTTGAAAATATTTGAATGATGTAACTATTTTGAATAGTTGTCTTAATAGACCTATATTTATGGTTATTTTTTAGTAAATTCTTTATTAAAATAGATCTGTCTCTATCTTGTATGATATGAGAAACAAACTAGGAATTTGGTTTAAATAGCACTTCTTGCCTAGGAATAGAGGCAATTCTTTTGGGACCTGATGATGGACTTATTATTTTGAAAATATATGGGATACAATTTACTTTTTTGGATTTAGTCCTTCTGTAGACCATGCAATGTGATTATTGGTGATCCAGGTGGATATCGGTGACCACCCACCTTTTCCAACTGGCTCAAAACAACTTTTTGGCAATTTTGGCAATTTACTATTTTTAGCAGGTTTTAACTTCCGGGGCCATTTTGAGGGCCTAAATGAAGGTTTTTTGAGATCGAGGTTATCAGTGATAGTCAAAAGCATATTTGAGCCCCAAAAATGAATCTCCTCGACGATACCTTTCCAACAAGCTATCACACACCTAAAACGGAGATCGTATGCAAAAGTTACGACCCCAGGAAGTTGATGTACTAACTTACCCAAACGGGGCCCACATGACTTTTGGCGCTTCATCTCCTAGGGTTAGGTTTTTGGATTTCTAGGACTTTTGGCATTCCTGTATATTGTAAAAAGGCCTTCCGAGCCTCATTGTAATCATCTTCTTACGAATGCGAGTAGCCGTCACATCTCTTCTCAGAGATAAGCTACCACCATTCTAGCGAGTCTTTCACTCTGTATTTTTACAGTCTCTGTACATTTCTTTGATTAATGGAAATCGTGTATTACTGTATATCTGTG
>SNQJ01S0273608.1:0-11562 GCA_010110895.2 Picea sitchensis
ATGGACACTTCTACTGACTGATAATATTGGCGTGGTCCGCCAGATTTGGCAGACTCGCCATATATTTTTAAAACAAAATTCGTTCACGAGCCAACATTGGACATTTCTAGGATGCCACGTGTCGTCCGATGATTGATTCATGTGGCACCCACCGATAGGTACACCTATATGATGATGTTGCTTACCTATCACTTCGTACTGACACATGGTGCTTCTTGGGTGTTTCCATGTGGCATCGCCCGGGGGTGCCACGTGGCACTTTTCTATTGGTCCACATGGACCCTTAAAAATCCCATTGGCGGATGACATGTGGTAGCCTCTAGTGTTGCCACATGGCATGCTGATGTCATCATATTATATGATGAGGTCACCCTGCCATGTCAGTTGCTGATGTCAACAATACGAATGATGATGTGTCCCCCTATTAACTGATCCTGTTTGACTGCAACTTTGGCCGTGTATATCTTTCAAACTGTAACTCCATTTGACGATTCATTTGCATCGTTAGAAATCTTTCGACACGCTCTTCACGCTCTTCACTGAGTTTTGGGAACTTTAAATTTTTGCCCTTTCTCTGTCTGCTAGAGCCATTCTGATCGTTTTGAGTTGCCTCTATGAGTTTTGAGTTATTCTTAGCCTTCTCTAGATCCTTTTTGGATCAAACTCCATTAAGGTCTTCAATCGAAACCTCATTCAACCCAACCACAATTTCTGACAAACACATTTTCAACTTACATGGATCAATTTCAAAAGAATCATCAAGGAGATGGAAGAAGGTGTTGAAAAAAGGAGGTCGGGTCGAAAAACTAAAACAAGATCAAAATAATATCTTGGAAGGATGCAGAGAAGCATTCAGGCTAAATGAAGGGATAAAATAGATATCATAAGTGTAGAACCCCATAGAAGGATTTAAATAACTGATCAACATAATGATCAAAACCAACACAAACTACTGACAACAAGTAGAGGCGTTGAAGAGAGAAAAAGAAGAAGTCAAAAAACAATGTCACTTAATCGTCAAAGAAATCCAAAAAGCTCGGGAACATATGAATGCAACCTTAGAAACAAAATGGAATAATATAAAATGATTCAAGAAGAACATACACAAATTAAGCAAAGACGCTAGCACACTAAGCTCTATGGTAAGCGAATGGCCAACTCATTTTGTAGACGCATTTAGTAAATTTCAGATATAAAAGGCTGCAGTCAACAATATAGAAAGGACAAGAAACTTGGCTATGGATAATAAAATAAAAGAATCCCTCACCATGCATCTGGCAAAAGAAAGAACAGTTGAGCGACAACTATCACATTAGGAGCAAAAATGGTAGAAGGAGGGACACAAAATGCAACTAGAAACTAACCAGGAAGCTAGTTGCCTCAACCAAATCATAGGTAAAATGCAAGATACAAAACAACAATTTGATCAAGAGTCGGGAAATTCTCAGACATCAAGTATAGTAGAGAAATTTGACTTGATTTCCCAGTCAAAAATTATAAATATCGAAGCACAACAATTGATCGACACATGGTCTGACTTCATTCAACAAAAAAATCATTCAACCCCTAGTATTATTAAGACCGCCTTCAAGGTCATTACAGAAAGAAAAAAGAACAAGGAAGTTGGCAAAGCCAGCGGTGGAATTCCAGACACATTAGCACAGTCGGAAATAGTTGCTTAAGTCGACCGATCATATAAAGATTTTGTCTCCTCTTCTTACATGTTTCTCTTTCTCTCTTCATCTTATACTTCTCAATATTGTAATATTGTAATCAAAATATGAAAAAATTAATTTTTTTGACCCCAACTTGCTCAGTATGAGCAAGGAATTAAGGTGGGGATAGATGTTGTAGGGGCTAGTCGACCCTATCGACTAGACCCGACGGTTGACTACAAATCTGTCGGTCAACCAAAGTAGTTAGAAGTAGAAGTCGGTCGAAGTCTCTGTTAACCGACTGACCCAAGAAGTTAAGTAGTTGCAATTTCCTGAAAGAGATATAAATAGATAAGCACATGAAGGCTTAGATAGCTTCATGTGAGAGGTTATATGTAATTGTGTTGTATTGTTCTATCATATAGTAAAATGAATGTTCTTTGGGCTCTCATTACTTATGTAGGTCTCTGCCTATGTCTATGTGTATGCATGTATCTCTATGATGTCTATGTAAGGATCTACTGGTAACACTCCCTACTTTTTCTAGATTACAACAGGCCACATCAGACCAAGCTCCTCACCTTGTGGGAACCTAATTGTTCTGGTATAGAGGAAGGATGGGACATGGTGACTTTGTATTGATTACAGATCCCTAAACAAGATCATAGTCAAGAACTGGTACCCAATTCCCTGGATTGATGATCTTCTTGATCAGCTCAAGGGAGATAAGTTTTTCAGTAAGATTGATATGAAGTCAGGCTACCAGTAGGTGCCGATAGAGAAAATTGATGTATGGAATACAACCTTCAAGTCCAAAGAAGGCCTATTTGAGTGGTTGGTCATGCCTTTCGTCTTGACTAATGACTCGTCCACATTTATGTGAATGATGGATGATATATTACGACCATTCACAAACTCCTTTGTGGTTATATATTTGGATGACATCCTCATCTTCAACAAAACTTAGGAGGAACATTCAAAGCATATTCAATAGGTATTGGGCACCCTGTGACAACACAAGTTATATGCCAATTTGGAGAAGTGTTCCTTCGGCATGCAGAGAATCCAATATTTGGGATACATCATGGATGAGTAGGGTGCACATGTGGATCCATCCAAGATCCAAGTCATTCGTGATTGGTCGGCCTCGAAGACAATGATCGAGCTCCACAACTTCTTGGGACTCGCCAACTTCTACTGGCATTTTGTGTTGGGATTCTCTCATATCGCTTGGGCCCTAAACCAGGTGACCAAGGGTGGAACAAAGGCTAAGTTTGTGTGGTTCACACCCCAGTAGAAAGAATTCTAGGATTTTAAATTCTGCCTCTGCTCGGCACCAGTCCTCATTCTACCAAACCTGCAACAACCATTTTATATTGAGAGGGATGCTTCAGATTATGTTATTGGTGTATTCCTCACTCAACATGGGCATCTGATATCCTATCATAGTGAAACTCTATTTGATGTTGTTCGAAGATACCCCACCTACAACAATTAGATGTACTCTATTGTGCATGCATGTCAATAGTGGAAGCATTACATTATGGAGATCATCCACACTGATCATATGCGTTTGCAATTCATGTAGACACAAGGAAAGTTACAGAATGATCGCCATCATAAGTGGTCCACGTACCTACAAAAATTCCACTTGAATATCAAGTACAAGAAGGGTAGCACCAGCCATGTCACAGATTGCCTCAGTTGACCCCTTGTGGTAGCACTCACCATATTTATTAACTCCTATGGACATGAGACATCTAGATGGACACAATTATACAATAATGACTCTAACTTTTCTATTTCTTATCATACATTGAGCGCATGAAAATCAGTTCTTGAATTTCATCTCCAGGATGGATTGTTATGCCATCTAAGCCATCTTTGTGTTCCTTCAAGCGAGTGTGCAAAGATGATTTGGGAAGGTCATTACAGTTGGGTAGTGGGACATTTTGGTGTAGAAAATATATTGGAAGTACTACAAAATAATTTTTATTGGTCGAAGCTTTGACAAGATGTCCTCAAGTACATCATATCTTGCATCGCCTATGCCATTGCCAAGACCACCATCAAGAAACATGGGCTATACACCCTTCTTCCTACTCTGGATAGGCCTTGGGAGTCCATCTCCTTGGACTACATTTCTAGTCTGCCTTCAACCAAGGATGGGAATGACTATGTCTTTGTGGTCATTGATCGATTCTCTAAGATGGAAATTTTGGTACCCTGCAAGAAGAGCATCACAGCTGAGGTCACCACCAAGCTCTTCTTCACACATGTTTGGGTTCATTTTGGGCTACCCCAAACTATTATCTCTGATTAAGACAATATGTTCCTAAGCACCTTTTGGTCCAGCTTATGGTCGATGATGGACACCAAGCTAACCAAATCGACTGCCTTCCACCCATAGGCTGATGCACAAACAGAGGTAGTCAACATGATGATTGTCCATATTTTGAGGATGTATAATTCCAAACGTCCATGCACATGGGATGAAATCCTTCCTTATGTTCAACATAGCTACAACATATCCCTTGACATCTCTATTGGCCATGACCCTTTTCAGGTGTGCTTGAGGTTTGAACCATTGGCCCCCATTGACGTAGCTCTTCCCATTACAGTTGCACAGGAAGAGTCCTCCCATGCTCAAACCGAGGTTAATCGGGCAACAAATATTTTTGAGTGCATCCAACACATCCAACAACAACTTCATGATATTGTGCAGAAAGCCAATGCCAAATACAAGCAACGCCATGATCAACATTAGGTACCACACAAATTTCAGGTGGGAGATAAGGTCTGGTTGCATTTGCAGAAAGAGCGCCTCATAATACCCCATTGGAAGTTGCGCCCACTTCGATACGAGCCTTACACCATCACCAAGGCTATGGGTGAGAATGATTTTGAATTAATTATTCCTCCTTTCCTTGGATTGCACCCGGTATTTAATGTGGAACTGCTCCGACCATATTTTCCACCTCTCCTGGACACTTCAGATGCATTCGAGCAGTTGGCCCCTATAGAACTCAATCCTTCATGCATCGAACATGTGACAATTGATTGGACCATGGACACCAATACAAAGGACACCCGCTAATAGACTATCAAACTCCATCGAGTCGTTAAAGCAGGGGAGTTTCTTCATCAGGGCAAGTGGGTCACTAGGAGTTAGATTCAACAAAAGTTTCCTCATATGATGTAGGCACTTGACGCAATGGAGACTATTGCTTCCTTAGGGGGGAGGAATAATCCAGGTGGATATCGGTGGCCACCCACCTATTCCACTGGCTCAAAGATTAGTTTCCATTTTGACAATTTTTTTACAGTTTTTTCGTTCCCAAACTTTTGTGGTTGTTTTGAGGCCCTAAATGAAGTTTTCTTGGCTCAAAAACACCTATCATGTAACCAAAGGTAGATGTTAGGCTAAACAGAATATGTACTCCTCGGTTATACCTTTCCAATGATGTATTGAGCTACCCAAACAGGGATCGTATACAAAATTTACGCCCTTGGGAAGTTGACGTATCAACTACCCCCATCGGGGCCTACAAACCTTTTGGCATTTCATCTCCCGGGGTTAGGGTTTTGGATGTTTAGGGTTTTCTCATTTACGTTTTATGTTAAAAAGGCCTTTGGAGCCTCATTGTACTCAACTTCTTGCGAATGAGCATAGCCAATACATCTCTTCTCAAAGATAAGCTACCACCATTCTAGCTAGCTTGTGTGTTTTTGCATTTTGCATTGTTTTGTATTTCAGGCATTCATTAATAGAATCTGAGCTCTACTATAGTATTTTGTTCCATGCCATATCTTCATGTATTTCATTGTTAAATCTATGTTATATTTCTACCTTCATATCGTTCCCAAAATAATCTGGATCATTATCTTAAATTGAAATATTGTCTGGAACTATTTTTATGTTCTTGCGGCTACTTCTTTACAACAACTCTGCCAAAGTTGCAAGGTGATTTTACTTTAGAATAATAATTCCAATGTGATCTAGATATTGAATTCCAAACATAGACATTCACATATAATTTGATCATCTTGATATTTTTTTCTATTTTAATAAACTCCTCATTGGTCATACTGCTTAGTGACTTAAAGACATTTACCAAGAACCCAAAGTGTATTTGGCGGCCCAATTATTGCAAACATGCATTTGGTATATGATACCTTTTTTCTTGAAATACCAATAGTGCAATCTTTGAAATTGTGTTGAAACAATGTTTTTGTTTGTGGATCATTTCCTACCTTTTTGGATGTCATTTATAGGGAAGAATTAGTGTTTATATTTTGTAAGAACATAAAATGCTAAGAATGTTTACTGCAATCTTTTATAATAAAACTAAAAGATCTTTTGAAATTTTTGTAACTATCATTAGTGGCCTCCCCACCTGACCCACTGGCATAATTGGTCTATTCATCATTATGCACTACCAATTTATGTCTTTGAAAATGACAACCTTAATTTTTGGACTTAATATGTTAATATAAGATGGTTATTTAAGTTTTTCATGTAGAATCCTAGTGGATGCTTAGAAGTCTTGGTCATTAAGTTGGCCACTATGTTTATAACTAGTTGGAACTATTTTAGACAAAACATTTTCAGTTAGAGTACCATAAATTATGTAGATTATACACATCATTGTATTCCCTATTTATAAAATTATGGTAGCATCATTTTTTTTACTTGAGACAACGTCGTTGTTTCAATTTGGTAATGTGCCCTTTAGAGGCAATTTGAGTCTTGATATTCACAAATAATATTTTGCAACTATTGTTCTCTTTCCAGGTTCCCATGTTCTCACCATGAAGACACTTAACACTCCTAGACAAATCTACATCTGTCTCAATACAATGGATAGATGGACAAGTTCTGTGAACTGATGTAGCCCTGAGGGTTAGCTCAAGCGGTCTTAAGCCATACATGAGATATCTCCCCTAGTGATTAGTTGGAGAGGTCATGGGTTCGACTCTCTTGATCCCCTCGAGGTGAGGCTTCGTAATTAGGGCTGACAATTTACCTCGTTTATCATCCATGAAATGTGGGGAAGTACTCAGAGGGTTTCCCACAAATTTGGAAGTCATTGAAGGCCTGAATTTGAAAAAGCCAATAGTTAAATGCAAACTAGTCATACTACATTTGGATAATCTCCATAGATTCTAAAATTGTAACTAGTTTTGGATAATTCTACATGTCTTAAGAAATTAAACAACCTTGATACCAAATGTGAAAGCACACACACAATGTGATGTAATGAGATATGCTTCAATACACCATTTTCCTTGTGTTGTTTCATTCATTACTTGGTCTCTTTAAGTAATTGTTTTATAATAACCCAACAATGTGCTTCTCAACGATAATGGTAGATGGTGCAATCCTCCCCTCCGACACATTGATCTCTTAAAGCCCTATTTTCTAGCACATTTCCAAGTACATAGTAGATATTGTTCATGTTTAACATAGAAGGATTGTGATTTTAGCTAGCTTTGCTAGATTTAGCATAGTTTTACATTTAGTGTTATGCGTAATTTTGAATTGCAATTGTTCTTTATGGTTTAGGGTGTCATGCTAAAGAAAGGATGGAATTCAATTCACCATCTATGATTAGTGGTACTTCAATTTGGTTCTCATTACTAATGTGGGTGGCGCATGGGACATCCAAGGGGTTTTAATAAAGATCTCTAGGAATGGGTGGCAACCCATGTCTTGGAATTGGAGTCTATAGTGTTGCTCCTAATGGTTTGCCAAACTTTCCTCGTGAAACACATATATTGTTTTAGGGGTTTTGCCAATCCCCTCATTAACCCTTTTATTGGTCAATTACATGTGTTTTCCTTCCTACCACTATTCTAGATTTAACAAGTCTCATCCTTTCAATTTTTTAAGCTAGTTATTAATTATCTTGTGATTATGTCATAGATGTTGCAGTCACTGCATATTGCTCCCACTCTTGATTATGTCATAGAGTTATTAATTATTTTTAAACAACTTTAAATACATTGAAAAAAATTACGAATACTTATTATAATAACCTTGAATACCTTGCAAATATAAAATTAACTTTAAAACTTTAACTTTCATTAAAATGAAAATCTACCAATTTTAAATTTCACCACCATTACTTTATTTTCCAATTTATTATAATACTTATTCTTTTCTTTCTCACTTTCACATACACTGTCACTTTAAAGTTACAATTCGCACTTTCACTTTAGATTTACAATTGGCAGAACATTTTTCTTTTAAAAGAGAAATCGCACACTTCCACTTTAAATTTAGAATTCGCTATTTTTCTTTTAAAAGAGAAACCGCACACTTCCGCTTTAAATTTAGAATTCGCATAAACTTTAGCCATGTCTCGAGAATGCCGAATACTTCCACTTTAATTTTAGAATTCGCATAAACTTTAGCCATGTCTCGAGAATGCCGAATGCCCTTCCTGCACGGCAATGTAAATGCGGAATGCTACTTGAGTGATTGCTCATTACTTATCCTACGCCCCATTTATTCCCCTCCCTCTCAATCACAGCTGCTCTTCCACCCCTCCCTCTCTCTGTTCTGCTTTGCTTTGCCACAAGAACGTTACGAAAGCCATGGATATGATCACCAGAAGCAGCGTTTTCCCCGTTGATCCAGTCATCCGTCTGCTGAAGGATGTTATTCGGGAGGAGGAAAACCGCGTGATTCTGCAAACAGATTTGAGGCCTATGGAGCATCTTCTGCTCTATAATAGCACCGTCCTCCACCAGGATCAACTGCCTGAAGCGGCCCGGGAAGCCTTGAAGGTATGGCTGCAACTGCTGCATAATTGTCTTACAGAGGCCAAAAGCATACTCCATCGCTCCGATCTACCACAACGGTGTCTTGACTGTCTCATGTGCAACCCGGAGAGACTGTCGAAACAAATCCAAAAATGGAAGGTACATTTTAATTACGTCTTTCAATCCCTTCAAAGAGACCTTTCAGTATTTGCTAGTGGTCGCGAGACTGTAATCGCTCCAGTCAGCGCTCCAGTCATCGATCCAGTCATCCAACTGATGAAGGATGTTATTCGGGAGGAGGAAAACCGCCTGATTCTGCAAACAGATTTGAGGCCTATGGAGCATCTTCTGCTCTATATTAGCACCCTCCTCCACCAGAATCAACTGCCTGAAGCGGCCTGGGAGACCTTGAAGGTATGGCTGCAACTGCTGCATAATTGTCTTACAGAGGCAAACAGCATACTCCATCGCTCCGATCCACCACCGTGTCTCGACTGTCTCATGTGCAACCCGGGGAGACTGTCGAAAGAAATCCAAAAATGGAGGGTACTTTTTAATTACCTCTTTCAAGCCCTTGAAAGAGACCTTTTAGTATTTGTTAGTGGTCGCGAGGCTGTCATCGCTCCAGTCATCGCTCCAGTCATCCTACTGATGAAGAATGTTATTCGGGAGGAGGAAAACCGTGAGATTCTGCAAACAGATTTGAGGCCTGTGGACAATCTTCTGCTCGATATAAGCGCCGTCTTCCAAGATCAACAGAAAGCGGCCGCGGAGGTCCTCAAGATTTGGTTGCAACAGCTATATAATTCCCTTACAGACGCAAATAGCATACTCCATAGCTACGGCCCATCACAACGACAACGGCGTCTGGACTGTCTCATGCGCAAACCGGGGAGTACCTCCAAACAAGTCAAAGAATGGAAGGTACTTTTTAATTACCTCTTTCAAGGCCTTCAAAGTGACTTTTCAATGTTTGTTAGTGCTGCCCAGATTGTCAAAAGAGATCCGATTCCACCTATGAGCCAAGAAGAGTCAGTAGAACAGCTTTCTAAAGATGAAGCGTGGATGTTGTTCACAAGAACAGCTTTCAAAGGCAATGGTGTTCCTACGGATATTGAGGAGTATGCTACGCAGATTGCGGACGAGTGTAAAGATTTTCGTTTGGCCATAAGCTTAGTCGCCGCAGCAATGATGGGCAAAACTACAGTAGATGAGTGGAAGGCTTCTTTATCTTCCATCAAAAATGCAGATCCTTCTTCTTTTCCAGATACTCTGCATCCACAACTCTATCGACCATTAAGATGGAGTTATGATGCTTTGCCCAATTCAGAGGTCAAGAATTGCTTCCTATATTGTGCTATGTATCTCAAAGATGAAGAAATCCGTGTGCACAACTTAGTGCAAATGTGGATTGCGGAGGGTCTGGTGCGGAGCAAACAGGAGAACCATTTAATGGACATGGCCATTGGGCGCAGCTACGTCAACCTTCTTGTAGATCATTGCTTCTTCCAAAATGCTACTGATGAGGTGTGGGTGGATGTTTATGCAGTGGAACAATATATAAGAGTTCACCATGTTATTCATGACATGGCAATATATATTGGCGAGGAGGAGAATTGTTTATTCAAGGCAGGTCAAGGGCTGCAAGATTTTCCAACTATTCACAATGATTACAAAAGGATATCCCTTCGCAATAATGATATTAAAAGTCTCCCCGCCGAGTTCCCATGTTCAAAACTGGTGAGTGTCTTCTTATCTTTGCATTCTTCAATTAAAGAGCTTCCATCAAGGTTTCTAGTCAGCCTGGAGTCTTTGAAGGTTCTCCATTTGCACTCTGAAGGCCTAGAATCAATCCCATCGTCAGTGGGGCAACTAAAACAGCTGGAGTTTCTCAGATTAAAACGCCTCAAGAATATCCACGAATTGCCTGAAGAGATATGCCATCTTTCTTCCCTTCAATTTTTGGATCTTTCTCATTGTGACGCCCTACAATCATTGCCGTCCAAGATTGGAGAGCTTAAAAATCTTAAGTATCTTAGTTTATCGGACTGTTCCAATTTAAAGGTGATTCCACATGAAATCTCCCAACTTACTTCATTAAGCACACTCGACGCAACTGGAGTTGAATTAAGTCTGGAAGCAGAATCAGCTCCAAGCATTTGGAGCTTGAAGGGTCTCAGAAATCTAAATAGGCTGAGAATAACCGTAAAGGCAAACGTGCAAGAGGGAATAACATCATCAGGAATTGAAGTGGGCATAATGGGAACATGGTTGGAGATGAGGCACTTAGCCTTAGTGTTGGATAATGATGTAATGGTCGATCTTCCTCACGACATGAAGAACATGAGGAAGCTTCAGAGTTTGGAAATGTGGAGCTACCACGGGTCAAGTCTGCCGGATTACACTTGCAAGTTCCGACATCTTGAAAACATAGCATTGCTTGAGTGTCACCATCTACGGGAGCTCTCTCCATTGGAACGGTTGCCAAACCTAAAGGGTCTAGTCTTGGACGATTGCAAAGGTTTGAAAGAGTTGGGAATAGGGAATTCTGGCAGGGCAAGCAGATTTTTAATGTTAGAGAAATTGATTCTCAGAAAGTTAAAGAATTTAGAAAGCATTGCGGGACCATCGAATAATGGCATGTGGAATGAAAGTACGCTATCCAGATTGCGTGTCTTGCGGATATCGGAATGCCCAAATTTGAAAAGACTTCCAGTGGGAATGGACAAGCTACCCAATTTGATTACAATATTTGGTGAGGTAGAATGGTGGCATCAAATAATTTGGGAAAATGATGACATGAAAATACACTTTGAAAATTTATTTAAAGAATGGAGAGGGTGAACTAAAATTAAAATGTTTGTAAATTATTTACCTCTCCAGAGATTGTGTATTATTATTTATTATTTAAGATTCAATGTTTGTAAAGTTTGAAGATTTTCAAACTTTGTGTATTGTGGATGGAAGATTGTGTAATTTATAAACTTTGTGTATAATATTTAATATATTTTTGTAGAAGAATTATAAGTATATTTCATGAATTGTAATTGATTTTAATTGATTACTAATTTTTTATGAATTATTTCATCAATAATACTAAGTTAATTGTTCATAAAAGTTTATTTTTATTTTTTTTAAA
>SNQJ01S0273609.1:0-11597 GCA_010110895.2 Picea sitchensis
GTGTGTCATTTTTAAAGTGACTCTTTGCGATCTGCGCTTAGGACAAAAGTTTTCTTGGTCTTTACTTCTTGATATTTTTCCTTTTTTCTTTGAGAGCATTCAAATAAAAAAAATTATTTTATTTCTTTGTTTGGTTAAATAGTGTTGGTTTGCATTAGTAACTAGGAAAAGTCTTTGTTTTCGTAAGTTATTGACGGTTTACCTATATGATAAGTAGCTCGTAGTCAAGTGAAATCCTGCTTTGAGTTTAGTGTTCAAAGATCTTAGAAAATTTTAGTTTGAAAATTTGATTAAGATTTGAGTCAAGAAGAAGTTATTTTGTTTCCAGCTTTCTGTTTATTTTTCTTTCGTCTTTCAAACATCACTAGTTTCACTTTCATAACTTTTGACTTAAGACAAGCCATAAAAATTAACGCTAAATCTAAAATTAATTAGACTTTTTATGTTTGTAGGGTCAACCAACTAGTTTAGGGTTAGGGCCTTGAATTAGGTTGGAGAGGAAACTCTTCAAGGCCATTAAATCAAATATTGGAGTCTGAGCTAGGGAGTGTTAAAAGTCCAATATCATGAAAGTTATACGGGACCCCCCTCTAACATAGGGGCTAAACATGAGGTCGCATGCAGAAAGGTAGCAGAGATAACCCCTTCAAAGCCGGACCAATCGTAGTGGAGAACACATATAGAGGGCTTGTCTTGGGATTCCGTCGATTGCATTTGCCACGGAGCTTCGTGGGTCTCGAATCCCTTCGAGGTCCTCAGTTGTCTTCCGAAAATTTTTTTTTAGATACCCTTGACAGGTTTCGGGCTTGATACCCTGCTCCTTTTGGTCTACCCGACTGCCGACTGTACCCACCTGGTGACTGTTCGCGCCCTGGCAATCTAGTTGCCTATATTTTTTAGGGACATACACAGGTGACTGCGGGGGTATACCGCGATACCTAGGACAGACATTGGGCCATGCTTTTTAGAGTATACTCGGAGGGGGCTTCCTTGTTCGAGTTGCACTTGCACCGGTAAGTTGCTCTAGTGTTGGTTGTTGTAACTGTTCTTCCAACTAGTTTAGTGTTTGCTTGTTTTATCTTATAGGGACTTTCCTAGTGTGTGCTGTTTTTGAAAGAATAGAAATTCCTAGTGTGTCTTTGATCTTCTCACACAGTTGAGAATCACGAGCTCCTCCGGTCACGAAGGCTTCTTGGAGCCACCCCCGCCACCACTAAGGCGAAAGCTAGACCAACAAGGGTCTTTTGAAGCGACCGGGTCACCGAAAATCACACCTGACCAACCTCTGTTAAAGGACCTTTCGACACCTTTAAAGCGGATGGTAATGAAGGCAAATCCTGTCTCTTCTTCTGGGAATCCTGATATTCCCGCCACAGTTGTCATCACAGGGGGTGTTCAACCTCCTACCCCATCATCGCCAGTCCGAGCCACCACGGTCTCGATTGCCTCTACCTCGAGCAGTGGTCCGATCTCGTCTTTGGCGACAACCACTGATCCTTTCACACAGAGTGCGACATGCCCTCCCTTCTCATACAAAATGCCTAGCTCAGGTACAAGTCCTGTACTATCTTTCTCCACTTTGCAGACTTTAGGTCTGGGGGCAGGGAGATCTAACGCTCCTCTGCAAGGACCCATGGGGGGAATGTCAGCTCCTTTTAACTATTTCCCTTACGGGGGAGGTCATATACCTCCTTCGTCCCCTTCACTCAATGGTACCCACTAGCAATCCGCTAGGACAAACACACACCATAGTTCAATTGGAGTAGGGAGTCAAGGACCACCTTCTCATAATATGCCGGTAGGGTCGACACCGTTTTCTTTGTTCGATGCATTTGGTAACAACACTTTCTTGTCAGCTGCTTTCTCGACCGAGGGAAACCCTGGTTATGGCCAACCTAATCCTATGCAAGGTACTATTCCTGCAAATGGGGCCAACCCAGGAACTTCTTTCGCGTCAGGACCTTGGAATTCTTGGCAAGGATTAGTTCCCTCGTCATGAATGTCGATCTGGGGCAATTCTTTTCACAACCAATGGAACCCCAAACAAGGTTCTATGCTTATGCCCATGGGATCGACATGGGGCAACCCTTCCCAAATTCCTCCGAATGTAATGCATGCCCAACCATCTACGTCGTATTTTTGGAAACATGTCCTATTTTGGGAATGATGTCTCCTCACACGCAAAATCCGTATGCTGGTCATGGCCATGGTTTTTACCAACACCCTGGCAAACAACCCAACTTTTCCTGGCAACCTGGTGCCAGTCAAACTCTAGGCCCCTTTTTCCATGGTTATCATCAACAATAACCAAAACTACCTTTCTTGGCAACTTTACATTTTCCAGACTTGACAAGATTGTTGAATGACCCCATCTGTCACGATCCACGTTGGCCTCCTATGCCGACGAAATTGCCTTCAGACATACCAAAGTTCGAGGCCAAGCCTAATGAAGATCCAGGGGATCATGTGACCACCTTCTATCTTTGGTGCTCGTCTAATTTGTTGAAAGATGACTCCGTACAATTGCGATTGTTTCAACGCACTCTCATCGGGAGTGCTGCAAAATGGTACATCGAGCTCGACCACACAAGATATTCTTCCTTTGACGAATTGGAAATGGCATTCCTAAACCATTTCCAATTACCTGTGAGATACGATGCCGCCACAGAATTGCTGGCCAATTTTGAACAGACAAAAGCGGACCATATCTCTAACCACATCCGAGAGTGGAAACGTCGGAAGAGTTTAATTAAGGTACCAGTCCCACCAACATTCATGCTTGAGTGGTTCCTTAAGTCTTTGGTCCCACAACTATCCAAAGACGTCACAACGTCGAGAGTGTTTTCCGAAGAAGATGCCATCATGAGAGCTCAACAGCTTGAGCTAATTTATTCTCAGTCTGGTTTACTATACAAGGTTTTTCCCGATGCACCACGATCCATACTTGATAAAACTAGACAGAGAGTCGGACCACATGCTGATGGTATTGTAGGTTCAACACAAACCAAGCCCACTACAACTAAAAAAATAAATGCAACAATTGTCTATACAACATACAACGGCCAACCAGACTACTGTTTCAGCTACTCCCCCTACCCAAACTTTGGATGTACACACAGTGCAATCGACAAATCCAAAGGCCACCCAACAGCCTGATGGAAAGAAAAAACAATGAAAGAAGGGTAAGGGGGATAAGAAACCCACTAATAATGCTGGCAGGGGAAACACTGAGAAACGAAAGGCGATGTATCCGTGTAACCTGTGCGCGAAAGATCACCTGACCCACCAGTGTCCTCGGCTCGCAGAGGCCCAAAAGTTTGTGACACAACAACAACCTGCTGTGTTAACGAATCCATTCCAACATGGGCAAAACCTAACCCAAGCCTCTACAAGTGCGGAAGGGGGAAGTCAAGGACCCTCTCCATCTTCGAACAACCCTGCATCCGCGAATGTGTATATGATGAAAGGTGATACTTTTATATCGACTAGAGAACATGACTATAGTAAGCCAAGCACCTTTGAGAAAGGAAAATAAGCTGAAATCCCATCTCTTCCTCTCCAGATCGAGAAGAATTTGGGCGAAACAATGACACACATCCCAAAAGGCGCGTTCAAGAAGGCTTCTCACAACCCAAATGCAAGGGCCGCCCAAAACTATTATGTGGTGGAGGATTTATCTCAAACCCCTTGTGCGATGTCCGCTTTGGAGGTCCTCCATAGCTGCCCTTCCTAGAGGAAAGCTTTGTTAGCAGCTTTAGGATCCACCGAGACTTGTAATCCAGGTATAATCATTCTAGATACAACCAAATTAAAACCTTGTCTCCCTTACCACGTAGCATTTCAAATAGTAGTGGCTTGCCCCATGAAAACGTTTACGTGGAACATTTTCCGCACAGTGGTTGATGAGGGCGCCTCGACATGCGTCATGTCATTGGCGTGTTGGAAGGCCATTGGCCAACCCATTTTGTCTTTGTCACCTACTCTTCTTACCGCTTTCGATGATCATTCGTTCTGACCACATGGCATCATCCCCTCTTTCCCCGTGCAGTTAGAAGGGAAGACCGTGTGCATCGAGGTAGAAATAGTCGACTCATCCCTCGACTACAATCTCTTGTTAGGTAGGAGTTGGACTTATGCCATGCACGCAGTGGTTGCTACAGTTTTTCGGGTCTTGTTGTTTCCACATGAGGGCCGGATTGTGACCATTGATTAATTGTCCTTCTCCAAACCTGACCCTTCATTGGGGGCATCCGTGGTCCTAATGATTGATAATCCCCAACCGGGCATCGTCAACGTATGGGTTCGTTTGTGCCAATATTTGATGGGTACTTTTGATTACCCGTCCCCTCAAGGTGATGTCAAGTTCATATCAGACCACCATAAGGTTGATATTTTCCAAGTTTCGTCGTTTCGCACAACTTACTTCAACGATCCGTGGATTCTTCCTTCCCCATCGGCCACGATGGAAGGGACAGGGCACAATGGTATGTCCATACCCTTGTCCGTGGAAGAGGTAGTGCACTTTTTAGTCCAACAAGCTTTAGCCGACACAGATCCGACTCCTGCACTAGAGTTAGATCCGATCCCAGAGCCTATTTGGCCTCAAGGTTCCCTCGCAGGTACCGATTCGTTAGACTTAGTCTTTCCCTCAGATGAAGCAATCATTGAAGTAATGACTAGTCTAGACAAACCCTGGGACGATATCCATCACAGATCATACTTCCTCCCGGATTTAAGAAAAATTGAAGCAGGGGAATTCACCTTGACTATGACTGGAGATAGGTCTTGTCCTATCAATCCCTTGGCTACACATGCGGTTTATGCTGAGGATAATATGGCAACTATTGCTGAAACTATACCGATTAATATCTCCAGAACCCCTGGCATCGTGGAGAATGTTTTTGTGAGAGCTGAGTGTTCCCCCGAAGAGATTCAAATCTACACAGACTTATTTAAAGAATTCTGCGACGTTTTTGCTTAGTATTATGAGGAAATGCCATGCATTGATCCAAAAATAGTCGAACATGAAATCACAACTTATTTGGATGCCAAGCCAGTTTGGCATAAGCTTTGTCTAGTTAATCCCAGGAAAGCAACAACCATTAAGGTTGAAGTCGAGAAACTTCTCAAAGCCAGTTTTATCTATCAAATCCATTTGACCCAATGGGTGTCAAATCCTGTGCCGGTCAACAAGAAATAGGGCACGATTCACGTATGTACTGACTTACGTGATTTGAATAAGGCCTGTGCAAAAGATAATTTTCCCACACCATTCATTGACCAACCAATTGATGAATGTGCAGGTTGTGAGGCCTTTTCTTTCATAGATGTTCTTTTGGGATATAATCAGATACAAATCAAGCCCGAAGACCAACACAAATCTACATTCATTTGTCCATGGGGTAGATTTACCTATTGTAAGATGCCTTTTGGTCTCAAAAATTCTGGAGCTACCTTCCAGTGGGCCATGTCTTTTTCTTTCCATGATCTCAAGCATATAGTCGAGGCCTATTTAGACGATTTAGCATCTCGATCTCGTAAGAGAACGAATCATCCCACACACCTTCGACTTATCTTTCAACAATGTCACTACTTCTGGATTCGCTTGAATCCAAACAAATGCAGTTTTTGTGTAACATCAGGACGTTTGTTAGGTTTCATAGTGTCAACAATAGGGATCATGGTCAATCCTCTGAAGGTTGAGGCAATAGTTCAGTTGCCTCCCCCATGCACAATCCTTCAACTTTAGAGTCTACAAGGCAAGGTGAAATTTTTGAGGCGTTTCATCGCCAACTATACCGAGATCATAAAGGGATTTATGCGCTTACTAAAGAAAGACGTTACTTTTTATTGGGACGATGCCGCTCAACACTCCTTCAAAGCGTTGAAACATGCCCTCACAACTGCCCCTCTGCTTTGGCCACCCAACTATAAAAAAAATTTCTTATTATACTTGGATGCAACAGAGTCAACCATCGACATGGTCTTAGTTCAGGAAGATGATTTGCTCTCAGAATATGTGATCTATTACCTGAGTCGAGGCCTCGTCGGACCGAAACTCAATTATTCTCATACCGAAAAACTTACGTTGGCAGCAGTCCATGCTGTTCAACGGTTCTGTCATTATGTTCTGTTTCGAAAGACCACCATCATTTCCGTTGTGAATCCATTTCAATACATGTTGATACGACGGGTAATAGGTGGAAAGATCATTAGATGGATAGTCATCCTCCAAGAATTTGACTTAGATTTTGTTTTGGCGAAATCCAAAAATTCACTGGTCTTCGCAGAACTTATTTCGAAACTTCTGGTCGAGTCAGGTGATGTTGTGCCCGAAGAATCGCCTATTCAAGGAGATATGTTTTTGATAGCATCTTTGGACCCCTGGTATAGAGATATTCTAGTCTATCTCCAGACTTTGAAGTGCCCTGCCTCTGCTTCTCATGATGAACGTCACCGTATACGTCATCAGGCCAAGAATTATCTCATCCTCAAGGACACTCTCTATCATTGAGGGGTAGATTGCGTTCTTCGTCGATGCCCCACTCATGAATAATTAGAGCTCGTGCTTAACGATTGCCATACTAGAGCATGTGGTAGACATTTTTTTGGGTTGGCAACAACCCAAAAGATTTTACGAGCCGATTTCTTTTGGCCGACACTAATCAAAGATTGTATTGAATCGATCAAGAAGTGCCACCCGCGTTAGATCTTCTCTTGGAAGATGAGGGCACATCCCACTCCCATGTTTCCTGTCATCACAGTTGGTCCCTTCACCAAGTGGGGAATTGATTACACTACATGCAACCCTCCTTCAGCAAGGGGGCACCGTTATATCATTGTAGCCGTAGACTACTTTACGAAGTGGGTCGAAGCTATGCCAACGTTTAAATATGATGGAGAGACTGCAACTCTCTTTTTGTTCAACCAAATAATCACAAGGTTCGGTGTCCCGAGAGAGATTGTCACTGACCATGGCAGTCACTTTCAGAACCAAATGATGACCGAATTAACATCAAATCTCTGATTGCGGCAAGAACATTCGTCACCTTACTACCCCCAAGCAAATGGTTAGGTGGAAGCTATAAATAAATCTCTTAAGACCATCCTACAATGAACGATCAACTCGGCCAAGTCAAATTGGCATTTGATGTTATACTCGACATTATGGGCTTACCGAATGTCTTTTAAGACTGCAACCAGTTTCTCACTTTTTCAACTCGTTTACGGGCTGGAAGCAGTCTTGCCTATAGAATGTCAGATCCCGTCCCTAAAATTGGCAGTACAGTTGCTGCTAGACACTTCTCCACCTGAAGAACGATTATTATACCTTGAACGACTCAATGAGCAACGTCGTGATGTGGTCTTGGACAACGAGGCTTGCAAACAAAAAGTCAAGTGTCAGTATGATCGGTCCGTTTGTCCTCGGATTTTCTTTGAAGGTAACCTTGTCCTGGTCTATGACCAAGATAAGGATCCCTTGGGGGTAGGCAAATTCAAACTCATGTGGTTCAGACCTTTCATCATAAAAGAGGTTCTAAAAAAGGGCACTTATCATCTGGTTGAATTTGAGGGAAATGCTTTGGCGGAGCCTAGAAATGGGCTCTATCTCAAGAAGTATTACTCATAGGTAGGCCACCTTGGGTAACTTTTTGTAACATATGTATAGTCTTTGTACTATTACTTTCTGGTTTCTTTTAGTATTATGGATGTGTCATTTTTGATGTTATCTTTTGTCACTGTGGTAGATGTCAAGTGAATCAGAGGTGTTCATTGGGTACGTAGACGGTGCTAGCTGACACACTCAGAGGCTTGCCTCCGCAGCTTGGGTAATTTTTACACCTCAGGGCCAGTTATTATCTTCAAGAGGTATATGTTTAGGCGACACCAAAAACAATGTCGCCGAGTACAGTGCAGTTATTGATTTGCTTTGTGACGCCCTGTCATTTGGTATCTCTCATCTTCAGGTCTATTTAGATGCTCAGCTGGTTGTGTCTCAGTTAAATAGAGTCTACCATGTTCATGATCCGAATTTACACCGACGATTCCTTAGGGTACGTCTCTTAGAACGAAACTTTGATTATATTACATATTTTCATGTTCCTAGGAGATTAAACCAAGTTACAGATACTCTAGCTAATCAAATTTTAGACTGGCATCTCGCACACATACAAAAAGACATACACATAAACATAAACATGTAAATACATTTTTAAAGGCAAATATGATCCATAAGACACAAAAATACATAAAAATTCATATATAATATCATAATCATCAGAGTACATAGGTGGACGCAAGCGCCTCAAAAAATATGACCAGTAACGAGTCATGGGGCTTATGCCCTCAAAAAATATATACATGTAGAGCTATCGGCACGTGAAAAGTCTAGACTAAATAAGTTTAAGGCCTGTGGGCCCTGTTGTAATAATCAACAGCGTTTTCCAAACACCAAAACAGTCAGACCCACGTCCGTGGTGCTCCCACTACATGAGGCTGCATAGATGGTGGTAGATCCTCAATCTCTGCCATGGGGATGGTGCGAGTGAGTGAGGTAAAATTTCTCTCAACTCGTCTCAAAACCCTCTCATCCTCACCAGCTGGAAGCTCCCCTGCTGCTGCTGGTCCCCTTGCGGCGGCAGGTGCGGCCCCTGGCAGAGGACAACGCCTGTTCCTCGCATAATCCGCAGGTCACGCGGGTCCCACATCTGCACACAATAGACACATATCTGTCAAATACTCTGGTATAAAAAAAATGATATATATAAAAAACAACATAAAAACTATATATGTTTCACAAAAAAATGATGCAAACTTACCTATCTCGCCTCGCTCCTCGCCTGGAGGTACATGGATCTCGGGATCTCTCGAGAAATCAATCCCAGCATAAGGATAATCCTCTATGGCTGGGATCTTCCATGACAACCAAGCAAAGAAGTCATCATCAAAGGACTCATTGGTCCTTCCACCACCCTGTCGTGGAAACAACACTGCCCATCTGCAAACCGTAGGAAGAGAGGCCTGATGTCCTCGTACCACCACTTGAAGACTGAAAGTAGGAACTCTTTCAAAGAATAAAGAGCATAAAATCGTCCCGAACCCGAAGTTCCTCTGCGTCTGCAACCAAAGATCTATCAACTGCCTCTTCATACAATCCAATAGTGTGGTTCTCCTATCAAATATCTGTTCATTTAAGCACTGGATTGCACAGTTCATCTGTGCACGGGATGCCTGATGTAGAGCCGCAGAACCAGTCATCCGCCCAATAAGCAACACAATCACCCACAGTGATAAATCGGTGATCCTGCTTATTGGCAGCTGTGAACTTGATCGGTCTATACCCGCCTCACAATAGAGTCCTATCAATTCCGATATATTGTGAGGCCCATAAGGAAATGTCCAAAAATTGACTGGTTCCCCTCTCCTGGAGAGGCCAGTCAAAAAGTATATATCTTCTGTAGTCGACACCAGCAACTGCCCCTCTAACATAAAAGCTTTTGCGTCAGGGTGCCAATATTCAACCAAGGCATTCAGTATCTTAGGTTGTGCTCTCATGAAAGGACACATAAAAAACTTGAGCAAGCCACATTGCATTAATGTCGCCACAACGTTAGGGTCTTCCCCAACTAGTGCGCTAATATCTTCATGCTCTCGTTCTCTCCATTGCACATACATCTTGCACATGGGAAAATTTTTAGAGAGTTAGGCCTTGCTTTTTAAACTTTTTTTGCACTCATTGGAGGGTCCATGCGGGCTGTTGTGATGACAGTCGCGTGTATAGGCACTCTGACATTGGATAGAGCGAGTGTACACGCAGGTTGTCATAAGACAACCCGCGTGGACCTAGGGCCGACCTTTTAGAGGTCGCCCCCCCCCCAAAAAAAAACAAAAAAACCAAATTAAATGCATATATAAAGAATTAAAAGGCAAAAGGAGATAGTTTATACTTACTTGGTCTAGACGGATGGTCGTTTCGTCCACTATAGCTCCCAGAATCACCACTTTTACAAAAGGTTTTTTTTTTTGCTCCAGAGTCAACTTCCAAATCAACAATGGTGATAATGAGCTGCCAACTTCTATTTATAGAATTTTTGGCCCTTTTTTGTCACTTTTTTGGCCCCCCCCTATCATTTTCTTTAAATTGAAAACTATTTAGAGTGATTCAAGAGTTTCTATGGAAAGTTACATTCAGGTATCAGTACATTTTTGGAGTTTTGGGTCACTTTTGACGGTCCGTGGGGAAAAATATCAGATGGTCAACTTGAGCATATAAGTTAGGTTTCCACCCCTACTTTTGTATCTCGTTGTCTTTATCCCTTTTCCATAGGATCGATCCCACCAGGTTGCGACATGGAACCATCATTGCTGCTTTAGAAGTGTCGCGATTTGGTGGTAGAGCTTACCAGAACATGGATGCCCTAGGTAGATCCTAGTTGCATTATGGTGTCCATGCTGTCACTAATGACTGTAGGCTCGGGAGTCCTTTTAGTTTTGCCTGATTACGAGTTTGAGCCTCATTTGCATGACTCTTTATCACTCTTGACTTCACCCTCGGGATTCTCAAAACATAACAGGTCTTCTTTTAAGCCCTTTTTAGACCCTCTAAACATGAAAAGATTTCCAAACGATCTTGTGGCCTTTCACGCTCGTTAAACTGAAATTTGAAGTCATGTCTATCCGGTGGTAGTTTACCCCTTTTTTGGTCCGAAAGGTCAACTGTACGAACAAAGGTATACTCTATAGGCTTCAGATCCCTAGAAGAGTATTCTCAGGTATAATTTTAACCCTTTTTTGGGCCCGAGGGACTAAATTTACGAAAAATGAACCCCCACGGAGTCCATAGTTAATCTCTTTTCAGACTCCCTAAAATTGAAAAGATCACCAAGTGACCTCATTTTTTCACACTCGTTAAAATGGTCCAGAAGAACATTCCCGACGGAGTCCATAGTTAAGCTTTTTTCAGACTCCTTAAAAATGAAAAAATTGCCGAGTGATCTTGTCTTTATCACACTCGTTAAAATGATTTTGAATATATGTCTTATCGGTGCTAGTTTACCCCTTTTTCGAATCGACTAGACTACCTTCGAAAAAGGTACCCCATTGGAGTCTCCTTTTACGTTTTTTCAGACTCTCTAAATATGAAAAACCACCGAGTTTACCTTCTCTGGGCTCATAAAACTTACATAGAAGGACGTTACCATTGTGTGTCTTATTAATCACATTTGCATACTTGCGTCTCTGGTCTACTATTGGCTCCATGTTTCTCTCAATTAAACCATCTTAAGCATGCCTTACATGCAAGCCCTGTAACACTTTGCCTTTGCGTCCTGACACCTTTGGCCCCAGGAGGGATTTTTCCCGAGTGTCCTTACTTTGAACATCAGTCTTGTTAATGCAGCTGGTGTTAGTGAAACTGTTTGACAGAGCTAAATTTAGCTATCTGTCACTATACTAGCAATTTTATTTCATTTGACAAGACTCCTCTTGAATTGGCGGATTAAACACTTTTTCGTTTTGCTAGCACCCAACGGAAATATTACTAAGCACCTTACAACCATACGACATGACCATAACTCAACGGAGAACACCACTGGCAC